>BJCO01465217.1:0-33661 GCA_018326465.1 Flaveria floridana | reverse complement strand
AGGGGCATCACATGCAATTTAGCAGCAAACCTATGACCTTCTAATTCTATGGCACAATCCTCTATCATATCAGTAATTCTAGTGGACTTACCAATAGCAGTTTCTACATCAAATGGATCATTAATACTTCTACTACTAATAGGCAATTTAGCACAGAAAGCAGCAGAATAAAACTCCTACTAGCACCAGAATCAAATAACACCGAAGCAAGAGTTTGATTTACTAGAAACGTACCTGACATAACATCGGGGTCTGTCCTAGCATCCTCTCTGGCCATCGTGAATGCTTTGGCACTCACCCTTGCTCCTTAGTCCTGGTCTTCTTCCCCGCCTTGGAACTCTCTGCCCCCGGCTTCTTGCACTCTTTGCTCAGGTGACCTAGTTCACCACAGTTGAAGCACCTCACTGCTCTAAAATCTATAGAGATGTGGTCGGGCTTCCCGCACATGAAACAAACATTAAGCCCCAGCCTGCACTCACCAGCGTGCTCCTTCTTACACTTACCACATCTCTTCACTCCCGAGCCTGCGGCCACCACCCGTCGATCATCCACCCTAGCCTTCTTGTTGTTTGTCAGAGCACCACCCGTCCAAACCGCTTCCCGTTCTAGTTCCGGTCACCACCACCTTTCTTACTCACCTCAGCCACTACTACTTCCCTTTCATCATAAAGTCTTCCCGCCAAATCAACCACCGACCTGAACATGCTCGGTTTGGTAGCGATCATATGCCTGCGGATGTCCGCCGACAAGCCCTGATTGTATCTTTTGATCTTCCATGACAGGGGCGCCACCTAATCCGGCACCAGCCGTGCCATCTCATTGAACTTGGTGGTGTACTGCTGGTGTGTCATGGTTCCCGCCTCCAGCTTCAGGAACTCTCTTTCCACCTTGTCCAACTCCCGATGAAGACAGAACTCCTTGTTCACCAACTTCTTCAGTTCACTCCACCTCATGGGTCTCAGGCTCCTCATGGGTCACCTTTTCAACCCTAGGCCTTCCTCTTGTGACCCGTGGTCCAGCACCACGTCCACTACATACTCCACATCGTGAAGCCTTAAAAGATCTACCTCCAGCCATCCTCTAACACGCTATAAGATTCAAATACTAACATGGCCATTCAAGGTAATAGCTTAGTTTATGTCAAGTATAGTAAGCCCCTAATTACAGTGGCCAGTTGTGATTAACCACTTACTTTACTCTTCATACCTCAGGCATTTCCTATCCTGACTACATCAGTATCTAAATCTACTAAGGGGAAATGAATCAAATAACATGCGCACATAATACTGGTTAACATTAAAAAAAATACCCGATGGCATGTAGCTACTTGGATTGACATCCCTTCCCTTTGTCCCATTGTCAGTTTAAGTTTAGGTTTCTTTTGAAAATTTTTACTTATTTCACTTATACTTTGGCTCTGATACAAACTTGTAAGGCACCATTCCCGGGCACCTCATAATTGGTCATTCATCGCACCTAAAACATACAATTACTTAAAACATCGCAACATAAATTAATTAAAACCATTTCATATACTAAGGACAGCTTTTGCAAAGTAATACAATACAGTTAAACGTTACAAAAGATCGTAATTGCATTACATCACAAAAACATCATTTTTATACTAATGGATGCCATCCTAAAAATGCCAAGTAGCTGCTTAGTGCCATCCTCAGCAACTCTTAACTACCAACTGGAAAATAAATAAAAGTCAGCGTTGCTGAGTGAGTTCTAGTTTTATAAATAAAATACCATACTTTCTTTAAAACCTTTCTTTAATTTCATACGCGATCATGCATCATACATACAGATAGAAAGTATTAATATTAGCTTTCATTATCATTCATTTTCCATCATCATATTCATAGCATGCTTTCATTCCATGCTTTTCGCTACATTCTCTTACTTTCGTTCTCATTCTTTCGTAACGTACTTTACATCATTCATTTACTTTCATACTTGTTTACTTTCTTTCTTTCATTCGTACGTTACGTCATTCTTTTACGTTCATATGGATTGATAAACAATACCCTGAACATTGTGCACGAAGCTGATGCTAGACCTGTGGTAATTAAACCATGAACATTGTGCCCGAAGCTGATCCAGTCACCTAGGGCAAGTAATCTCTCGCATTCATTCAAACCAATTGGTAATACCCCGAACATTGTGTACGAAGCTGATGCTCGACCTATGGTAATTAAACCACAAACATTGTGGCCGAAGCTGATCCAGTTACCTAGGGTATACCAAAGGGCCTTGTCAATCTCAATGATTGACCCTGTGTGCATCCTTCTGGGTAGCTAACCCGCATCACAGTTGAGCTAATGACAACATGGTCGTGCACCTCCTTTTATTTGCTTGCAAGCCATTCTTTCGTTCATTACATTTTACTTTTCATCATTTTTATCTTTCACTTTGTTACGTTATTCTTTACGTTCTTTCTTTCATCCGTCATACTACGTAAAGTAATAACATAATATTTAACGTATTTTATAATATAATATAAATACGTTTAATTACCATCAAAAGATAACACATAAATACCATGCATCAATCCTTCATATCATAACCCTAAACCATCCCATAATTATGCATAAAAGCGTTAATCATAACTCATAAGTCAAATCAGCTCAAACCATAAAACCTTGAGTTTCTTAAAATTTCAGAAATATTTCTAAGTGTCTAGGCGCATGGGCACTATTTGAGCGTTTCTTCCATGTTCAGGCGTTTTGCTACTATGCATGTGTCTGGACATACACTTGGTCATTTACACTTATGCGCATGGGCCTATTTAGGCGCATGGACACTATTCAGGCGTTTGGGCTTAACACTTAGCCATTCTAGGCAATCTTCCTAGCCGTTAGGGTACTATTTAGGCGCATGGGCCTGACTTAGGCACATGGGCACTTAGGCGGTTACGTACTGTTTAGGCGGTTGGGGTTTTTGGGCGGTTGGGAACATTTACTAAATTAGACCGTTGGACGCATGGGCCACTGTTTAGGCGCATGGGCAACTAACTTTCACTAAATTAACATGAATCAGTCCCAATCCAACATATATCATGTTCTAATATTAGTATTCATTCTAAGCATCATAACATAAACATAACCACATATAAACCCCAAATTAATACCCTCACACATACACATTCATACACACACATACGGGTAAAACCCCCTTTTATAAAAACATGAACACGTGCATTTCCAGCCATAAAATTTGTTAAAAACATGTTAAACAGGGGGCTCTAGAAACTCACCTTAGCTGCTTTCGAGTTTAAACCCTTCACTTGAGCTTCTTAGACTTTTTAACACCTAAAACACACTAAAACACACAACCCAAACATACAATAACACACATAAGCATATAACAGAGGCTGAGTCGACCAAAAACAACTTAAAACACGAAATCTTACCTTAAATTTCAAATTTTTCTTCTTCCTCTCTTTAAAACTCGAATTCTCTGTTGTTTCTCTCTCTAAAACCGAAGGAGAATGAAGTGTGAAGGCTAGAGTGGGCGGCCATGCTCACTTTTATACCAACTTTTGATACTTTTGTCACTTTGGCACCTTTAACCCATCTACTTAGGTTAAATGACATTTTTCTCCTTTTTATTCGCATTCATTCTTTCTTTCTCGTCTATAAAAATATCCAAGTGTTACAAGAGAAAAGGAAAATGACTCCTGAGGAGATTGAGGATGAGGAGAGAGAAGAAGAGGAAGCTAAGGGGAGAGAGTTTAAGTAGGTCCCTAGGCTTTATGGAAACTCCAATCAGGGTTGCCCCCAGGCTAACTACTTAAGATGATGAGTAGATGGTAACCAAATTAAACTACTTCGGGACTAGGAACTAAATCTCTTCCCTTGGAAGAGTTAAAAAACTTCCTAATACTGAATTGTCAAAAGAGAGGAAGGAGGAATAAGATGCACAATTGCTCCTTAAGGTCAAGGAAAAAAAGGAGTAAGAAAAGACTCTACAAACATGCTCCTACCTCTCACCACTTGAAGAAAGTCTTGAGACAGAGGTTGTGGTAGTTGAACAACCTCAGGTAGATAAGGAAGCGGACATACAAAACATGATCAGTTATCTGAGTGCCACAGGTCTAAATCAGGCATCTACACTTCTTCCCTTATCCTATGAATGCATAGAATTCGAGTGCCATGTGTGAGGGAGGAGGACCCAACTGAGAAAGACATACAAGAACAACCTTGTACTGAAGGCCAGTCTTCTTAGATAAAGTCATCAAAGAGGAGAAAAAGGGTGGCCATGAAGAAGGACGCAAAAAAGGAGAAGAAGTCTAAGGCATCCACCTCCACATCTTAGGATGAGTTAGAGCATCTTGAGGTAGCTCAAGAAGAGGCTGCTTAACCATGTCTAACACAAGTAGATCCTCTTACAGCTGGAAGACCCATCATGTCTTGTACTTTTGCTGCAAGTCTAGACAGATGGTATGTCATTAGAGATCACGAAGGTCAAGATGTCTATTTCTAGAAAGACATGTTTAATCTTTCCTAACATGATCTCTACGACATGAGAAGGTACTATGAGAGTCTGAGGAATCCTGACCAATTGATCAAGAAAGGAATGGTCCCGATCCTGATAAGGATTGCCAATATCTGAGTAACATTCTATGTTTTGGTAGCATTAGCCTAGGGGGAGGTTGTAAGGTTTATATATAAAGGCTGATGCACCAAAGCAACTAAAGAGCTTCTTGCATGCATGCAAGAAGTGAAGAGTAGAGTTACTTCAGAAGTTTTACACAACTCAGATAAATTATTCTAAGTATAAAATCTTCTGAAGCCAAAGACCAAATCTTACAAAGCCAAAGATTTCCAAAGCTTCAAAGACAAAGTCTTCCGACGCCAAAAGACTAGATACTGATATCTTCTGAAGATGGAGAAGTCATGCTTTCTCCAATCATATTTTTACAAAAGCTGACCAAACAATCTGCTACCACTCAAATGACTCACTAACCTGTATAAGTTATTGAAAAGGTCCATGCTTTTGTAAGCCATAGATTATGGTTTATGATGTGTAACTTTCTACTTTATACCTTTTATCCTTTTTGTAATATATTAGGATATGAGCTATGATATGTCATAGTCACAAGTCAAAAAGTAATCTACCTATTGATTGTACATTGACCATGTTGTGTAGATTAGTGTTTCCTGTTATCTTTCAAAGTATAGCTGGCTGTAGGATGTAGTAGAAAAGTATCTCAAGTTCTTGTATTTGTCTTTATGATTTGTAACACTTGTAATAGAACTTGAGAGCAATATACAACATTCTTGAAAACCATAGATATCTTGTTCTTGTTCTTTGCTCTATCTTATTACTTACTTGTGTTGTTAGTATCTTTCATTTAATACATGGTTCCCTATTTGATATGCTAAGTGTTCTAACACTCTCCTTATAGTGACACTGATTGTATTGACCATCCCTCAACTGGTCCTGTATGGTTGCTGAAACAGTTTCTGTCTCTAGGTTCATCAGCTCAACTTTTAGGCCTTCAAAAGAGGTTTCCCCTTTTAAGCTAATCTTAGGGTATGCCTCAATATCCAATTGACCAATAATTTCCCTACTAGCCTCTGTCTATATAGCTTTGATCTTTTCTTGAACTCTATAAGCACCCTCATCTGGTTCCTCTCTACTATCCTTTTAGCTTTCCTGTTATTACTTGGGTTGGCAAGTGGCAGGTCACCTACATGAAAGCTTTCATAGTATCTCATGCTTGAAAAATTGAATGCTTCTTGTTGCCTTTGAGATGTAGAGAGTACAAGGGTTGTCCTATCAGTGTCATACCTCCATCCTACTATTAGGTTTTCAGCAGGTTAGGATGGGGTACACACAGCCCTTGGTATTCCCTCCTCAAATAAGTTTTGAATCAAGGCACCCTCATTGATGTGGGCCTGAAGAGGTTATTTAGTATGGAAAACTATAAGTGAGTATGGTGAGGCGTCCATGTCCATACTTTAGGTAGAATTCCTAGGTTCTTTAATTGTAGTTAAGACTTTCTCCTACTTTTTGGTAGCATCACCTAAATGCATGGGTGATCTAAGGGTTTGATCCACCACATCCACATGTTCTTATGGACTAGTTGAGTGTGACTGGTAGATCTCTTAACTAGCTTGCTCTTAAGATAGGCGATCTCAAGTTGCTACTCAATGACATGCCTTTGCAAGGTAGCCACCTGAGATTCCAGGTCACTTACCTTTGAAACTAAATAGGTGCATGTTTTAGATAATTTTTTCACCTTTAGTTACAAACTCCCCTCATCCTCATCTGATGATTCATAGGGGGATGAGTGAACATAACCAAAATCATCTCCCTCACCACCAGATATGGGTTCTTGGCTTTTGGATTTCCCCTTCCCCATGACAGCTTCAAAAGAAGTGTCAAGGTGCTGGGTTGTCATGGTTGAGGTCTTAATGATGTAATCACTTTTAGAGTGAGAGCCTCTTCCATATGGACCTCCTAAACATGTTCAAGGAAGTCCATCTCAGTTAGGGGTATATGATGTGGGCTAGATGTGGGAGTTTTAGGAGTACTCATCTCTCCTTCAGGAAGGGAGGAGAAAAGAGACTCATGATACTCACTGAATCCTATATGTTCATCATAATATAATTGAAGGTCATGGATTGCTTGCTGCAGATCCAAAGGATAGGGATGGTAACTGTCCCCTCAAGGTTGATCACCTGGGTGTTGTGGCTCAGAGTGAAGGCTTGGAGCTTGGGAAATATGCTCATCAGGCTAGGCATGAGGAACCTCAGGAGAGGTGGGAGCTCTTGGTTCCACTTCCTCCTACAAGGTTGAGTATATGGGGGCCTGCTTAATCTGAATAGACTGAGCAGGGGTTCGCTTGGATTATCTTTTGTAGGTGATAGTCATTTGAGGCTGTATGGGTAGTGCAGATGTAGAAGGTGTGGGTTCAACATTGGCTGGTGCTGCCAAGTTGTCACCTTAAGCAATGAGCTCTAACCTTTGTGGGATCATTTTTGTTTTTACCCTGAGAAACCAACAGTGTTTTGTCTTATGATTTTGAAGATGCCGGGCTTCATCTGTCTCAGTTTAGAAGTAATACATTTTCACCTAGAGCAATGAGCTCTAACATTTTGCGATCAGGGTTGTTTCTACGCTTGTGAAACCAACAGTGTTTTGTCTCTTTAAGAGTAACACATGTTCCCCTCAACTGTAAGCCTACTTTAAAATTAAGAATATGCTGAACATATCTAGGAAACATGTAGTACTCAAAGGAGTCCAAGTTAGCAAGCAACTTTATATAGACGTACTGGGAGTACTTGAACTTGACCCCTTGTACCATTCCATGGACTATGTAGGATAAGTCCTCAGAAATTTGGTCCCACCCTCCATGTTCTTTTGATAAAGAATGAATAATAGCGTGAGGGAGGTACTTCTATTGGTAGGAGACCCTACCTTTCTTCAAAGTTCTGATGTCAAGTCCCCTTCATAGCCCATCTACCTGAATGATTTATTCACAGTAGCTTTTGGAAAGGACAGCTCGCCTTCTTCATCATACAACCAAAGATGAGTGCTAATTATTGCTAGGGTGATAAAATTTTCTTCCCCTGCACTGATGCAGACAATGCCTTCTCACCACCAAAGATCACCTCTTAGCAGGTCCTGCAGATCTCCAGTAGATGTTTTTCATATAATGGTGGGTCTATTATTAGGAAGGTGAGTAGGATGATTGAGTCCAAAAGCAGCAAACATATAAGAAATCAATATCTTTCTTAGATGACAACAGAGTAACCTAGTTATGTTTCCTGTGAAGGTGCATGGAGAAATCTGGTTGGTTTTAGGGTTCAAGGTTGGCCATTTGAGAAATCTTCAGAAAGAAGAAAGCTAATAAGAAAGAGGTTTTGTGGGTGAAAATAGGGTTAGAACTTTTGTAGATGAGGAGGAAGAAGAAAGTGGCGGAATTGTTTTAAGGATATTTATACGGTTGGATTTGAGACAAAGTTAATGCAAAAGGATAGTAAAATCCGAATGTCGATCCAACCTCAGAAAAAGTGCCCTAAAAGTTAGTTATCTTGGAAGTTAAAAATCTTTTGAAAAGTAATTTGCTTTCAAAAGTTTTGAGAAAACTCCCGAAGCCAATTTGACTTTAGAAGATATTTCTTAGTTTGAGAAGATTTCCTTCGGAAGAAAAATACTTAGGGTAATTTCCTTTCGAGACATATTCGGTTTTGGAAGATATTAAACTTCAGAAGTATTATTCAATTGATGAATAAAGCTTCCGAGACTTAATTGCTTTCGAAAGGAAATTGTCCTTCAAAATATATAAGTACTTAGAAGCCTATTAATCTTTGGAATATACATCAAAATTTATTTTGAAGGTAAATTCCTTAGTATGTAGTTATTGGTTTTGAATACATAACTTTCTTTCGATGTCAAACTAATGTCTTCTAAAAGAAAATGTATCTTTAATTCTTTAAATTTTAAGGAATATCAGTTAAAAATTTTCTTTCAAGGTAAACAAGGCTTATATGAGTGATAATTTAGACAAAATTAAGATACACATATTTTAAAAACAGTCTTGAAATTAATTTAAAAAAATATACTCAAAGTTAATCATCTTTTATAAACAGACCAGCATATTGTTTATTTGTATTAATTTTGACTAGTTTTATCAATCGTTTACAAAATTATCTCTTATCAAATGATACTGATGTTGATGGGCATTGAGTGATGCACAGAATTCTCTGTAATAAAGATAACACTGTTGTAGTCCATGTCGATAACAGTCTCCTTGAAGTTGGATCCATATTCTAGCATCTAATTCTGAATCCAAAGCACTTGAGCATAGTAGCTTGCAGCAATAATATGTTCACCTTAAACAGTTGATACAAACACACAAGATTATTTCTTGGATTACCATTAGACTATCCATCCACCAAGGAATTGACATCCACCTGATGTACACTTTGAAGTCATGTTATAGCCACGAAAGTCATTATCTCTATAAGCACACAGATTGAAGTCAGAATTCTTTGGATACCAAAGGCCCAGTTTAGGAGCACCGTTAAGGTATCTAAGAATCCTCATGACAACAACCAAGTGCGACATCTTGGAGTAGGCTTGATATCTTACACATATGCATGTGGCAAACATTATAGCAGGCCTGCGCGCTGTGTGGTAGATAAGAAACCCAATCATAGCCCTGTAAAGGTGTTCATCAACACACTCCCCTTCAAGATCAGGTCCAACGGAGTGGTTTTTAGCTATGGGTGTCTTAGAAACCTTACATTCATTTAGATGAAGTATGGTTAGTATGTCTTGAACATATTTTGACTGATTTATGAATATTTCATTGTCAACCTGCTTCACATGAATTCTTAGAAAGAAATTGAGTTCCCCTACGTCACCAATTTCAAATATATTCTTCATCAGCTTCTCAAACTATTTTTATAGTGTTGGATTAGTTGATCCATAGATAATGTCATCTATATAAACTTTAACCAGCATCAACTAATTTCCCTATTCCTTTGATGAAGAGTGTGTTGTTAATAGTACCCCTCTTGTAACCATGTTGGATAAGGTACTGTGACAGTGTATCATACCACTTCCTTGGAACTTGATGCAGCCCATAAGAAGCTTTGTCAAGCTTGCAGACATAATCAAGATGATCAGGGTTTGCAAACCGAGATGGTTACTTGACATACACTTCCTCATCTATCACTCCATATAAAAATGCAATCTTGACATCAAGTTGGTTGACCTAGGAAAAGCAAGGAATATTCTAACAGTTTCAAGTCTTGCCACATAAGCAAAAGCATTTGTATAGTCAATCCTTTCTTGTTGAGTGTACCTTTCAAGAACTAGCTTTGCCTTGTTCTTGATGGCAAGTCCTCTATCATCCTTCTTATTCTTGAAAACCTACTTTGTAACTATGGTTGTCTTCCTATAAGGAAGAGGGCAGATGTTCCAAACCTTTTTTCTTCTGAATTGAAGCAGCTCCTCCTATATTGCTTCAACCTAACTTCTATCTTTGATAGCCTCATCAACATTCATTGGCTCAATCTTGTATAAGAAACAAGAGTGCAGATAAACATTTTTATCATGGGTTTGTCTTCTTGTTCTCACCCCAGTCAAAACATCTCCAACGATGTTTATAGTGGGATGGGATTTGTGGATTCTCATTTGAGGAATCATAGCAAGTTGGTTAGAAGAGATCTAAATTAGTGTGTGACCCACCACATCATCACACTTATCAAGAGAGACTTGATCCAATAAGTATGTGACATCATTGATGTTGTTTTTTATGGAGTGGTTATCAGCATCAAGGAATTCTTGATCACTATCACCACCTCCATCTCCTCCTACATTAGAAATCCCTTCATTTGAGTTTTATGCCTCAGGGCTGGAATTGTTAGGCACCTCAGATGTATCAGTTGAATAGTTTGTCATGGTTGTGCAGGATTTCCACTTGTAGGGTTAGTTACCACTAGAGCTGAAGGAATTCTGTCACTTGGTTTTTTAAGCTCAAATCCTGGGTTAGGATCTCTTGCTTTTATGTTACATGTAGATTTTGAAACATCTTTACAATATTTGTTAAAACAGTTGGTAACTTAATGAAGATAAAAAGGACTAAAATGTTTCATACTGGGTGTGTGCTCATTGAAGGTCACATTGGTTGACTCCTCAACTAATATAGTTCTGAGATTGTATACCCTATAAGCCTTAGCTTAAGAAGAGTATACGATGAAGTGTCCATCATCTAATTTGCCAACAAATTTGGCTATATGTTCTTTGGTATTATAAGATGGTGCACGGATATCCAAATGGCCTGAGGAAACCACTGAAAGGTCTCCTTTTGTGCAGTTTATGAAGATTATTACCACAAGTTTGACTACTGAAACTCTGTTCTAGACATAGTAGATAGTATTGATTGCTTCTACCCAGAAGTTGATGGGGCAGTTTAAAGTGAAAGAGCATGGTTCTTGCAACCTCAATAGGGGTCCTCTTTCTTCTTTCAGCAACACCATTCTATTAAAGAGTTCTATGGTACTATATTGTCTTGTAATACATTTTTTATCACAAAATGTATGAAGGATTTTGTTCTTGAATTCTTTTCCATGATCATATCTTATGATTTTGACCTTGTCATCACATTATTTATCGATTTTCAAAATAAAGTTCTTTAAGATTTCAGGGATCTCATCATTTGTTCTAAGAAAGAAAACCAAAGTATCTCTTGTAAAGTTATTTGTGTTCATAAGAAAATGTAAAGTTCTTCCAAAACTTATTATATTGGTAGGGCCAAAGAGATCCATATGGAGTAAGTGTAGGGGAGTAATGATGTCGTTCTTTTCCTTTGGCTTGTGAGACACTTTTTGTTGGTTTCCTTTCAGACATGCAACACAATGTTCATCACTACTAAACTCTTTCTTTGGCATTCTACTTACCAAATCATCTTTATTTAATTTCATGTTATTAAAGTTTACATGGTACATTATTTTCGGTCAAAGGAAAGAGTCATCACTATTGCCTTTAGATATAAAGCAACAACCTTCTCAGGATAGAATCTTTCCTACAAATCCATCTTGTACATGTTCTATTTTTTAGGGGCTCTAAGTAGGATATTGTATTAAGGAATGACCACCCTGGGCTTGAGAACAATACACTCATGCTCAGTGAAGAGCATGTTATGTCTCTTGTCATAAAATTCAGATACACTTAAGAGGTTGTACCCTAGCTCCTTAACATGGTTTACCTTCTCAATGTTTAGCTTACTGCTTATGACATTCCCCTTTCCATGATGTAACCACTTGATTCTCCCCCAAAAGCAATTGGTCCTCCATCAATTTTCTGAAAGTTCTAAAGCAAAGAGCCATTTTTGTCATGTGCCTGGAACAACCACTATCAATGGTCTATACATTTTCCTTGGTCTTCAGCTGTTCCTACACAAAAGAGATGGTTAGTAATATTTGGAAACCCAAGCATTGTTGGTTTTAGGCTCATCAAGGTGAACTGAAGATAGTTCAGCTGTTATTGATCCTATACTCAATCTTTGAGGATCATTTGTTGTTGTCAATGAAGAATTGTTGGGCCTTATGAGGTTGGTGCAACCAAAACCCAATACTTAGCTTTATTTTGGTAAATCTACAATGGACTTCCAAAGACAATGCTGCATTTCCGAAGCTAAGTCAAGAGTCTTCCGAAGCCAAGCAAAAAGAACTTCCAAAGAGAGTAACTATTCCGAAGAGACTTCATTTCTTCCAAAGTACACTTACCGTCGTAGAAGCAACTGTGACTAGTGGACAAAATTAATGTTCCCGTTAGTAAAGTCAACTACTTTACTGACAGACTGCATGGAGCTTCTCCATGCATGTATGTTTGACATTACTTTATCCACTGTTTACTCATTATAGATTAGTATGGTTACCATACTTAGTTGGTGATAAAAGGTAAGTCATGGACTTGTCATGACTACCTATTACTAGGATAATACGTTATCTTAGTTTACATACTCTAGCAATTGTAGCATTTTGTCTAGTTGTATTTTCTAGCTAGTTTTCCAAGTATAACCGGCTGTAGATAGTAGTATATATAGTTCTCATTGTAAGCTCATCAGAGCATGCTTGTAAGAGTCTTGAAATCTTTGAGTTGAGAATTAATATATACAAGTATCTTGAAAACCTTATTCTTGTGTCCTGCTTACTTAATATATTACTATCAACTCTTAGAAGATTCTATTTTATCATTTGATTGAAATCAAGTGAGTTTAATAAAGAACTACTATGTTGAGTGACTTGTAATGATCCTGCAATGGGTATCAGAGCATCCAGGGTCTTGATTGTGAGACCTTACCATTCCAAATCATCTTGACTTTTCACTCATACAGTGGCCTCACTCAAAATGGCCGCAAACCAGAAATCTCTAGAATTTGAAATGGGAACAATGACTAAAGCTCCTATCATCACTCCTGAAAATTTCAGATCCTGGAGGATGTGGATTGAAGGCTTCATCAAGTATCAAGACAGCCAAATATGGAGATCTATCGTTAATGGTCCTTACAAAGCAAAGGTGGCATCACCTGATGGGACAGGTGCCAAGATTAAAAGGATGTTGAAGATTACTCACACAAAGACCACAAGAAAATGGACATCAGCAGCAAAGCCATGACTATACTGCTTATAGCCATACCAAACTCCATCATGGTACGCTTTGAGCACTGCAAGACAGCCAAGGAATTCTTTGATGCTTTGAATCAAATGTACTCTGGTTCTAATGACTCCAAGAAAGACTCTACGAAGCAGCAGTTTGAAAACTTCACATATATTACTGGAGAAACTCTTAGCCAGCTATATTTCAGGTACATGGATCTTATCTCATCACTTAAGTCAGTTGGAGTTTCTCTTGAGAAAAGAGACCTAACAAGGAATTTCATGAGTGCACTTCCTCAAGAGTGGACTTTCTACTGTGTCTCTATCAAAAGAACAGAGAGCTTAAACACTCTCACAATGACTGAACTATTTGGTATTCTTGATGGATACCGTGTAGAGATGGAGACTCAGAAAGGCCATTAGATGAACAGATTTCTGGTCCTTCCACTAGTAATGCTTTTCATATTGCTAAAGGACCAAGATCCAGTCAGTCCTAGTTATACCTGAACTACTCTGAACAGCCTTCTACATCCTCTGGGCCATGCATCACTTTCCTTGAAACACCCAAGTCTCAGCAGGCTCAGCAAAATCCCATCCAAGATAATTGTGCCTTTGACTCAGGAAGTGGCTACTCTAGTGACTTTTAATTCTCCTTGATGATCTAGAGTGCTTCAGCCCGGATGATGTGGAGTACATGGACATTGTCCAGCAGATGGCCCTCTTAACCTACAGAGCCAAGAAGTTCTTTAAAAGAACAGGAAGGCAGTTCCCTCAGAACCTAACTAACAGCAAGTTTGGGTTTGACAAGACCAAGGCAAAGTGCTAAAACTGCAGCCAACTTGGACACTTTCCCAGGGAATGCAAGGTTCCAAGATCCAACCCTGGAGCCCCACAGGACATTCAACATCCTTTTACAACAAAAGCTGCAGCAGCAGTTGCTCAAGAAGTGGATTGGAGATTGATGGTGCAGGATGTGACTCTAGCTCAAGCATTGATGGCTTGGACTGATGTTACAAAGGTAGATGTGCATCTTTGCACTCCAGCCTGCGTTGCAAAGGTTAAGATGTATCAGGACTATAATAAGGAAATTAGATATGATACTGAGTCCTTAAATGTCTTAAAATCTGATTTCAAAATGGCTGAATCTGACTATAAAATGAAAATTGATGGGTTAGAGAAAACAATTTCTGTTGTGAAATATGAACACACTAACCAACGGACTCAAATCAAAGATCTAATTTTCAAACTGACTGAAGCTCAAGCTAAGCTAGTAATAGCTGATGCTCAAGCACAGAAGTATGCTATTAAGGAGCACAACTTCAAAACTATCATTGCATCATATTCCCACTCTAAGGATTGTTACTAAAACAAGAAATGGTTGGGAACCAATGAAATTGCTCAATCACACTCATTTGTGTTAGTGAGACAACCAAGGTGTGGTACTGAAGAGCAAGAGGTTCCATCTGCTAACCCTCACCCTTCTAAGTTGAAGGATGGTTCAACCACTACTAACAAGAGTAAGGTAGAAAATCTAACCCACATTGCAAAAACTCAACCACTGCGTACTAAAGAAAGAAAAAGCAGAGCAAAGGCAGTAAAAGAACTGCTAAGAAAGTGGTAGAGTTGAAGTTGAAGATAGAACCCAAGCAAAAGGGTGTTTTCATATCAGCAAGATTCCAGGTAGTAGGAAATTTTGACTCTGAGAAGTTATGTAGTACCAGCTCACTTCCTCAGAAGAAGGATCTGAAGCTGAAGGGGAAAGTTGCTGAATCTATGAAGTGCAAAGAACAACAACCATCTCTGCCCAATAGAAAGAAGGTTGAGTGTATATTCTGTGGCTTGCAAAATCATATGGCCAAAGATTGTTACTACAATCCTGCAAGCACTCACTATGCATCTCATACCAAGAAGGAAGGATCCATGGAGGACTTCATATTCGGACCATTCCAAGTGGCCCAAGTGAAAAGGAAAGGCAAACTTGTCTTTGAAGCCAAGCTACTCTCAGAAGATAACTCTTTCAAAGGGAAAATAGCTTTGGAAGACAAGTTAAAAATTCTTAAGTCTTCTTCCGTAGCAAACATGCCCTCGCAAGCAAGTTCTTTCGAAGGCAAAGGAGCTTTGGAAGTAAAACAAAGGAATAAAAACCTTTCCTTGAAATCTTTCGAGAAAAAGATTCCTTCAGAAGAAAAGGTGGTTATGGCTTCTTCAGAGTACAAGGAAGCTTCGGAAGCAAATCTGGCTACATAAGCCTACTCTAGCTCATCAACATTGATCAACCACAGGATGAAGTGGAAGATCAAACATGATGCTACAACCCAACCCTCTTCTTCAAACAATGAAGTTGGACCATCATGCATTCATTTCGGTTCAATTACTTTTAAAATGGAAAAGCCCAAGACCAATGAGGCTTGGGTTTCCACAAAAAACTAATTCTTTCATCTTATGTGCAAGGACATCCACATGACAAAAATAGAAATCTTTGGATTGTGGACAGTGGATGCTCAAGGCACATGACTGGAAACAAGGCTCTCCTATAACAATTTTAGCATTTTAATAGAGGCCCCATGTAGTTTGGGGGTGAAGCCGGAGGATACATATCAGGTAGAGGTTGTGTATCCAACGGTGAGTTAAAATTTGACAAGTTAACTTTGTCAAATAGCTTGAACATAATTTACTTAGTGTTTCTCAATTCTGTGATCAAAAGCACCAGATGCTTTTCACAGAACATGAGTGCATCATTCTCAAACCTGGGATTACAACTCCTCAGAAATTAGTGCTTCTTAGATCTCCTAGGAGATTGAATATGTACAAGCTGGACATGAAAAATGCTTCCCCTTTAGGTGGTGAGTCCACTCTATGACATAAAAGAATGTGCCATGTCAATTTCAAGAACATGAACAAATTGGTCGAGAATGACTTGGTACATGGTATGCCAAAGAAGAAATTTATTTGTTAGGATAACTATGTTGCTTTCCTGAAAGGAAAGCAACACAAAGTACCTCATAAATCTAAAGAAGTGAATTCTATCACCATTCCATTAAACTTGTTACACATGGATCTGTTTGTTCCTACAAGTATAATGAGCATTGGAAGTGAATTCTATCACCACTCCATTAAGAACTAAGGATGAAACTACTAAAATTTTAAAATCTTTTATTCTTAAAATTGATAACCAGATAGATCATAAGGTAAAGATACTAAGAAGTGACCAAGGGTCAGAATTTAAGAATCAAGTTCTTAACTTATTCTGGATTCTAAGGGGATCACCAGACAATCTAGTGCTCCTAGAACACCTCAACAGAATGGTGTTGTTGAGAGGAGAAATAGGACACTTATTGAGGCTGCTAGGATTATGTTGGTTGATTCAAAGTTGCCTCTAACATTCTGGGCAGAGGTAGTTAGCACTGCATGCTATGTACAGAATATAGTTCTTATAGTAAAGCCCCATGTTTAAACCCATTATGAACTATGGAACAACATACCACCATTCATTGGTTTTCTTATGTCCTTTGGTAGCAGGTGTACTATACTTAACACAAAGGACAATTTAGCAAAATTTGCTGAAAAGTCAGATGATGCTATCTTTGTTGGATACTCTTTAAGCTCCAAAGCTTATAGAGCATATAACATTAAGAATCAATAATTTAAGGAGTCATCCAATATTGTTTTTAATGAGCACACTCCTTGTCTTAAGTGGAACGACCCTGGATATATCTTCAACTTAGAATTGTGTCCCAATTATTCTAAACCCTCTTGTGAGACTGTTTCAGCTTGAACAAGGGACAAACAGATTCTTATGCAGGTCAAATGTTTGAGTTTCCAAGGCCTCTTCCAAGATCTCCAAGAAGGTTCCAAGATCTCCAAGAAGACATGAAGATCAAACTCCAATAGCTGGTAATCCAGAGAGTCTCACCATCTCTAGAACCAATGGAGATCAACAAGTTGTCTACCATATGAGCCCTAATATTTACCAACAGACAACTTCAGAAATCAACACCAAGCTGATGAAGACAATGATTTGGAGGAACAGGAAACTGTTGATCCTGCTTCACAGCAACTCATAATTGATGCCGTAACACATTCATTGAATCAGTCCTTATTGAATGAATGTGAGACAACAGCTGGTGGTGATGTTTACAATCCTAAGCAAAACATCTCTAACCTTGATCTATCTCTGCAATTAGATGTGATTCCTAGGCTCAGGATCCACAACATCCATCTAGCTGAGAACATCATTGGGAATGTCATAGAGGGAGTAAAAACAAGGAGTCAAACCCATCAAGGGAATGTCTGCTTGTATTCATGCTTCCTCTCCTAAGTTAGGCCTAAGAAATTAGAAGAAGCCTTAAAGGAAAATAACTGGGTTGAAGCAATGCAAGCGGAGTTGCTTCAATTCAAGAGGCAAAAGTTATGGAACTTATGTCCTCTACTAAAAGGCCAAGTCCCTATAGGTACCAAATGGGTGTTCAGGTACAAGAAGGATGACATAGGTTTGATCATCAAGAACATGGCCAAACTTGTTGTTCAAGGATACACATAAGAGGAAGGAATATACTACACATATGTTTTTACACCTGTTGCAAGACTTGAGGCTGTTAGGATTTTCCACGCTTTTGCAGCATCCAAGAACTTCACTGTCTACCAACTTGATGTGAAATGTGCATTCCTGTATGGGGATATAGATAGGGAAGTCTATGTGTGCCAACCACCTGGATATGAGGATCCACAACATCCTAACTATGTGTGCAAATTGGAAAAGTCACTCTATGGCCTACACCAATCACCTAGGCTATGGTATGAGACTTTGTCTGAATTTTTTGTCAAGAATGGCTATACCAGAGGCACCATAGACAAGACATTATTCAAAAAGAAATCTGGTAAGAAAATGTTGCTCGTACAAGTCTATGTGGATGATTTGGTTCCTCAAATGACTAAATGTGTAAAGACTTTAAAAGCAGCATGAGGATGAAGTTTGAAATGAGTCTAGTGGGTAAGACGAACTTCTTCCTTGGAATTCAAGTGAAGCAGATGAATGAAGGGATTTTTATCAGTCAATCTAAGTATGTCAAAGACATCATAGAGAGATTTGAGATGAAAGATTGTAAGCCAGCCAGGAAACTTATAGCCAGAAATCACAATCTATGTCCTGACTCTAAGGGGGAGGATACTGATCAGCATCAGTACAAGGCAATTATTGTGTCTCTAATTTACTTGACTGTAAGTAGGCCTGATATCATGTTTGCAACTTGCATTTGTACAAGATATCAGGCTGCTCCAATGGTTTCTCACCTGGTTGCTGTCAAAAGAATCCTTAGATACATCAAAGGAGCTCCCAAACTAGGATTCTGGTATCCTAAGAATAATGATTTCAATCTCTATGGTTACACTGACAGTAACTATGGATGCTGCAACATCAATAAGAAATCAACTTCAGGAGGATGTCAATTTCTTGGTGGAAGGATTATTTCATTGCCATGCAAGAAGCAATCCTATTTGTCTATATCAACTACTGAGGTTGAATACATCGCGGCTGCTAGCTGATGTGCTCAACTGTTGTGGATTCATACCCAGATGATAGACTATGGCTTGAACTTCATGGAAGCTCCTATCCATAATGACAACAAGAGTGCTATTTCAATCACAGAGAATCCAGTGAAGCACTCAAAGACCAAGCATATTGACATAAGGTATCATTTCATTTGAGATATTTATGAGAAGAATCTCATTAAACTTGTTAAGGTTGATACAAATGAACAATATGCTGACCTGTTCACAAAGATATTTGATGAATAGAGATCTAAATATTTAATTACAGCTATTGGGATGACTAACCTTGATTAAATCTCTTTTGAAAACCTTTTTAAATATGCCATGGCCTTTTGTCTATTGATTACAATCTAAGCACTATTACAGAAACATTCTTCACAAAGTTTTCTAAGTTTAAATTCTTCCGAAGAGAAATTTAGCTACAGAAGAGTTTATCTCTGTCTTTCGCAGATAAATTACTCGAAGTGTTTCCTCTACCGCATAAGTTTTTCACTTTGGAAGACTTTTGATAAAGTATCAAAATTCTCTCCCGAAGCTCTTTAACTTATGTTCTCGGAAGCAATCTTACTCTCTGAAGCAAATGTGTCTTTGGACATCATTTGCCTTGAGAAGGAAAGATTTGCTTTGGAAGAAGCACTTTGAGGAACCCACATGTGTTTTTCCTCAGAAGCAATCTAACCCTCGGAAGAACATTTAATGTAAAGGATACATTTTCGAGCCCCACTCTGTAAAAAGTGAAATTTGTCAGCAAAAGGAAATGATGTCGGATTATTTAAATAAATTTATCTTGCCTCCATTATCTTATCACAAACCTAAACTGTCTTTTCACATCTTTTCACCCTATCCGATAAGATTTTTTTACTCCATTTATACATAACCTCTGACTATCCCACTCTTCTTACCGTTACAAAACACCCATGTTCCAGAGAAAACCTCCCAAAATCCCCCATTATCCATCCTCTTCTTAATCTATTCCTCCACTCAACCACATTTCTGAAATAATGGCTCTTAAACACCAACATAATCAGGTTGCACTCCTTGATTCCACCAAGGATGCTGACTATGCGCAAATCATCCAATTCCTAAACCAGTCGACATACTTCACCGCCCTCACCGTGAACCCAACCGTTTACTCCAACCATATGGCCGAATTCTGGGCCAATGGACAGAATAACTTCTGAATGATCAGTGGATTATTCGGTTGATGATAAGCGGCCAGGAGCTGATCATCTCCAAAACCACCATCCGGGAGCATCTGGAGCTCCATAATGCAGGTGCCCTTGTGGATTTCCCTAAAATAGACTTGGAAGAAACCTACATTCCAATAGGCTATGGCGGAAATATGTAGGGTCGACAGTATATAAGTACAACTTCTCATTCAAATGGAAGTTCCTTCTACACATCATACTCCATTACCTATCAAAGAAGTCTAGTGGATGGGATAAAATCCCATATTATCTCGGTTTCCTCGTCATTGGAATTGTAAGGAATCGAAGGTTCAACTACTCCAAGTTTGTAACGATGAACCTAATAAACAATCTAACTAGAGATTCTTTCTTCATGCATCCCCGGTTCATCCAGCACTTTATAAACTGTGAGTTGGACCATGACCGACTACAACTTGGTCCACCATTGTCGGTTCCTCACATGAAGCCAGGTATCTTCAAGATTTTGAAGAAGGTTTCAACCAATTTCACTGGCAGGTTTACTAATCTTCCCCGAGGTATGTTTGTGCCAATGACTCATGGTGACATCCCTGCCAACCCAACAGGTGATGAACCCCTAACAATTTCACCCATTATCTATCATCCCATACAGGTCACTTATCATAAACGCCCAAAACGAACCCTTAATCAATCTACTCTTATTGATCATGCCCCCTCTGTTCAACCTAAAAAGACTAGAGTGGAAACAAGGGCTCCCACTCAGTCTGAGGTCTCAACTTCCTCCCACATAGACCTAAATGTCATGGTTGAGACTCCTCCGTTTCAACCAGACGAGCCCACTAACCAAGCCTTAAGCCTTCAGGTCGAGTCACAACACTCTCCTGAGCAGCCTAAAAGGGACAACCACATCTTGGAATCCACTGCTGATGCAAGGGAATCCTTAGATATTGACCAAGGTCCCAGGTCATTAGATATATTTACTGAATCTTTCCTTGACCTTTTAACCTGTCCTGATGAGAATATCATGTTGTAATAGGGAAGTGAAGTTTATCCTTCTCACCACTCTTTTGATCAACAGACCCTTCTGCAGCCTCTGATATTCAGCCCACATCTAGGAGAAAGTACTGAGGTGAGTCTCACAGATGTGGAGGGGACTCATGTTGATAGAGATGCCACTACTGAGGATGCTACATTAGTCCCTCAGGACAATGGTAACATCAATCAGATTCTATCCACCGCAACTTTGCAAGTCCATGTTTCCGAAGGAGACATGGATCATCAAAGGAACCCTGGGTGCCAAGAAACCACATTTGGTGGTGAGCATGAGCATACTAGTTATGTTATCTCATCTCCCAATGATTCCTCCAATGAGGACGAGGATAGTATGCAACTTACCATCAAGTATCTACTCTCTAAAATCTCAAACCTCGAATCTCAGGTTAGGATTTTAGAAAGTAGATCTGTCACTCAACAACTTGAGATTAACACTCTCAAGGCCAAACAAGCTGAGAAATAGATAGAGAGATCTGTTAGGCATATACAGATCCAGGTCTCTGCAAGCTCTTCCTTTGGCTCGTCTAACTCTCAGGATGATGCTACCAAAAAGGGAGAGAATTTGCACGATCAAACAACTGCTGAGGGAGTATCTGCTTAATCTTTGGAGCAGGTATCACCTATGGGGGAGATGGCTGCTCACTCTTTGGAGCAGGCATCAACCCTCGTTGAGCCTACTATTGCCACAACCCCTCCTCTTAGAGTCACCTCCTCTAACCCAGCTTCCCCTGCACATACCCTTCCCGAGCCAATCTCTTCTGTTCAGATGGAACCAAGGACTTCCATCAATCTTGTGGACCAGTTTCCGATGAAGTACCCATTTGATATTCCCACTTTGATCATACTCTTACTTACTTTGGAGCTGAAGAGCTTCAAAGGTTAACTAGAATTTTTACCTCTAGGAAAGGTGTCGGTCAACCTAAGGGGAGTGTGAAACCTGAGATTAACTTCGATGGGGAAGCACAAACTAATGACCCAACACCTGACTTAGCAGGGCTAGAAAGTAAAGTTACTTCCGAGGCCAAGGAAGTTACTTCCGTGGCCAAGGAAATCTCTTCCGAGGTTCCGAGGCTAAGGGAATCTCTTCTTAAGCGAAGGAAATTCCTTCCGAAGAAGGCTTACTCTCTACTTTCGAGGCAATCAAATCCACTTCCGAAGCCATGGAAATTTCTTTTGAGGCTGAGGTTGATGTCGCGGAAGTAATAGTAAACCACTATGCCACCATCTCTCCCCTGCCCATAGCTTGAACCATCCAAACCTGAGTCTCCTAAGCCATCATCTTCCTCAGACCCTAAAGGAAAGAGGAAGTTGACAGCTGAAGAGCTAGGAGAGGAATACGGACTGGAGAAGCTAAAGAAGAAAGGAAAAGTGGACTCTGAGAAGCTGCTAGCTGATAGTAGAAAGGCAGCAACAGAAGCAACAACTGCTCATGAGCACTTTGCCAACAAAAGAAGGGCAGAGTTAATTGATAGGATCCTCAACCTTGGGATCAAACATGACGAAATTCTTCTACTTCCCTATGAGGATCTTATCAACTTAGAGAAGAGACCCTTGATGCAAAAGGAGAGAGCAGAAGTAGTAAGGTTGACAAAGGAGGAGGAGACAAGGAAGAAGAAAGAGGATGATAAGACCAAGGCTCAGGCCAAGGTGAGAGCAGAGAAGATAGCATTTCTCTGCTCTATGGGATATAAGGAAGAAGACCTGGCTCATCATGAGTTTGATACTATCCTGTTTTTCTTCAAACAAGAAGAGGAGAAAATCAAGAAGGAAAGGAAGAGGGCTGACAGGGAGAAGCTGAGAGAGAAGGAGAAGTGGAAGGAGAAGGCTGAGGAGCTAGCTGCCAAACAAGCTGATAACAGGGACTAGATGAAATCCTAACTTAAAGCAGATGGCTTCTCAGCCAGGCAAGTAGGATCAGAGGCTACAAAGACTCTCCAACGACATGTCAGTAATGTAAAGAGTGATATTCGAATGGGGAACTGGCAAGAGGTTCAATGGTAAACTACAAGTCAGAGGATGGCCACCAAACCCACAACCAAACCAAAGCCTACTCTAAAACCCAAATAAACACCACTCCAACAAACCACTGTACCACCTATACTCTTCCCTTTTCCCTTCCCTGTAAAACCTGAATCTGTTGATGAACCCGTCACCCTAAACCAGCCCCTTTAACCACCTCACAACCCACACCACAAATATCTAAACCACCACCAGCAGTAGCAAGTCTGAAACCTAAAACCATACCCAGAACCAAACCAACAACCTAACCACTCTTAAAATCACCAAGACCCCTAACCATATAGGAGTTTGAGGAGATTCAGGAAGGACTCAAGAAATGCACTTGGTTGAGGTCCTTCTCTTGGGATGAAGACCTGATTGAACTAAGATATCTTGATGACTTAGTGAATCTTCTCTCAAGGGAAACTCTCCTGGATCTCCCTGCAACAACCCTGGACTAGTGTCTCATTCTTCTTTCCCTCAGCATACATGACCTAAATGACAAGGAGAAGAAGCTGAGAAGAAGACTAGTGACTCTGCTGGACAATATGAAGATAGAAAACTTTCAACTACTCCTCAAGTGCCAAGGTGCCATATAGTCCAGTGGAGGTTCGATGAGCCTTCAGATGCCTTTTGGCTGGTGAGAGAAAGTAGGGAAACAAACCAGTTAGATACACCATCTCTGCTACACTCTAGCAGATTTGATATAAATAATATAGCTGAGCTACCACTCTCCACTCCCTCCAACTCTCCTGTTGCTTCTCTTATCTGAAAGCACATACACAAGATGAGAGAAGCAGAGTTGATAAGAAGAGCTCAAGCTGCTACTGATGCTGAAGCCTTTATAAAAGGTCAAGCCTTTCTACAGATGGTTCAGATCCAGCTTTGGAGCCTATAGCTTGATGGGTGTATGACTCTAACACCCACCAGCTTACTTTATACTGAGGGGATCACCAACGGATTCATGTTGTTCATGGTGACAAACTTGATGTCTTAACCAGGAAAAACTTGTTTCAAATGCTAATCACATCTACTAAGGAAACCCGAGAGAAATATGCAAAGATTACGGCTGTGATCAGGAAGGCACTAGTGAAGAAAGATAAGTAGAGTTTTGGTAGCATCAGCCTAGGGGGTGATTGACTCTCTGTCATATGGACTTCCTTCATCTTCCACACCATCTTTGGAAGATTAGACTTGGCCTTCAAGACTTCAGAAGTTTTGATGACTTCGGAAGTTTCGGAGACTGAACCCTTTGGAAGCTTTTGCATCCACCGCAATAGACTTTAGTATTTCGAAAGCATTCCTTTCTTTCAAGACCAAATTTTCTTCCGAATGTAGTTTTCCACCTATCTTCTTCTTGTTCACTTTGGAGCTTCCAAAGGATATTGATTTTCCTTCTAAAGCTATCTTCTTCATCTTTTTCATAGAAGTTATCTCATTGGTCATGTGGATGGTACTCTTAAGAGTGTAGATGCAATCTTTAGCAAAGTTAGAGGTAGCACCACACATGATACATTCAACAAGCATACTTCTCAGAGTCTTCTTTTGAGGAGAAATCTAAGCTTGATCTCTTTCCACTTCCTTCTTCATCTTTATAGATGATGCAGCAAGCTTCTGAGCGTGAAGCTTGCTCTTGGACTGGATAGTTCAAGCTATGCAGTATTGGTGTACATTTTTTCAGCCTTTCTCTCTTGACTAGGATCGTTTGAACTTGAACTAGGACTCCAGGTACTGCAGTCCATAGTTGAGTCTTCAGTCTTCATCACTTCAAACCCAACAGAGATTTTGTCTTTTTTTTGCTTGGGATTTAATTTAGGTTTGATCTCTTGGTCTTTCTTTGATCTACTCTTGCTGCCCTAATAAAATTCTTCCTACTAGATTTGTCCTTCCTTGTTTCTTTCTTCTCTCCATTACGATAGTACCCTTCTTAGGATAATCCTCCTCACTCACTTTTGGTTCATTCTCTACTATCTCCTATTTATCTTCATCCTCTTCTTAGATAGGGTCAATGAGTGGCAGCTCATCTTAACTAGTTCCATACATTGGAGATCTTATAGACAGTAATGTGTGTAGAGGGTCTATCTCACTACAACCCATTCCATGTCTATTTTCATAACAAATATTTGCATGCAATGATGAGGATATGATGTTCTTGAAGTTTTCCTTTTCAAGAACCTATTTTTCTACCCTAGCTTTGCTGATCATAAGCTCAGCCTTGCATTCAGTTAACTTAATAATGAGATCTTTGATTTGAGTACTGTAATTTGTGTGCTCATGCTTAAGAGTTGAATTTTTTTTCTCTAAATCTTCTATTTTAAGTTTATAGTCATTTTAAGCTCTTTTAAAGTCATCTTTTAAAATATTCAAAGACTCAAGTCAAATCTCACTTCCAAGTTATAGGATATGTACATGTTTACTTTATCAATGTATTCAGGTGTACAGACATGTTCTAGTACCTTTGCTTTTCATGGTCAGCCATGAGCGCTTAATTTAGAGAAAATCCTCTACTTGAAAGCTCTAGTCAAAGCCTCCCTCTTGAATAACCACAGTAGCTTGTTGCTTTGGTTGGCTTGACTTCTTAGATTTGGGACCTGCATCGACGTAGCTTGGTCTTGATTGTGATTGGCTACCATTAGTCCTTGTTGCCTTATACTCCCTAGCAATGTTTTCCATTTGGTTATAGTTGTAACACTTCACTTTTCTTTTAAAGAGTCCAACTTTCCACTGGATACATTGCTCAGAAACTTTATTCAAATTCTCTTATAGAACTTCTTGGCTCTATAAGTAAGAAGAGCCATTTGCCGGACTATCTCCGTATACTCTAGGTGATCTGGATGGATACAATCCAAGTCTTCAAGAGCGAAGAGAAAGTTGTAACAAATTTCATCAGTAGACACAAAGGCTTGACATGAGCTTGTCTCTTGGAATGGGCTTCCATGGATGTGGCTCTCCTTTAGTGTCTTAGCGAAGTGATGAAAGGGCCGTTTTATGAGATATCATGGAAGCAGATAAGATGATGTTGTGGTTCTCTACAATCTCTTTTAACCACATGGAGGGCTAAACTCTATTGGTTGGTGGAAGAACAACTGGATGGATTTTACATGTTCGTCTCCATCTAGTAACCACTAAGGATACCATACAACTCTTTGAAAGAAAGGGTGGAGAAGTTTTCAGTTCTCTTAATGGGTACATATAGTGAGTCCATTGTCTTGGGAAGAAAGAACATGAACTTTCTCATAATGTCCCTATTCTCAAGTTTTACTTCAACATCTATTAGAGTATCTACAATATCAACATACCCAAAGCATTGTCGAGTCATAGTTTCACCTGTTTTGTAGGTGAAATTCTCAAACTGTTGCTTTATTAGGTACTTCTTGTTTTCTTTAGCTTTATCAAACCCCTCATACATAAGCTTCAGTGCATCCCAGAGCTGCTTTGTAGTTTTGCACTTCTTTAAGCGTATATATATATATAGTTTGAGGAGCAATTTAGAGAGTGGTCATAGCCTTCTGATCTATATCAATCTTCTTCCAATCTTCCGTAGAATAGTCAACCACTTCCTTTGGAATCGTCCCACCTCCAGTAGTAGCTAAAGAGGTACTCCGGATATGAAGTCATGAGACAACAGATCTCCATAACATGTTGTCTTGAGAATTGATGAACCCTTCCATTTATTAGAACCAAGTATGAAAGTTATCAGGAGTGATCTGTGAAGATTTTGTCCTGGTATCGATTTCCATGTCAGCATTAGTGAGAGCTGCCATTTGAGTTGCTAAGTGTTTAACGAAATTGAAGTGGTTTAAAATGGTAAGATCTTACAATCAAGAGCCTAAAAAGCTCTGGTACCAATTGTAGGACCGGTATATGAGGGTAATGTAATAATTTCAAAAGGGTGGAGAGACTTGGAGACTTATAAGATGAAATAGGGAACCCGCTAAAATTGAAACAATGAACAAGAGTAAAGAACAAAATCAGAATACAAGTAATTGGTTTGAAAGAATGATGTATATTTCTGTCATGTTTTTTTACAATTGTTTCAAGCCTTGGTCCTAAGGACTGGTACCTGAGAATACTTTATACTACATGCTACAGCCAACCATACTTTGAAGGCCAGCTGGAATACTAATCTAGACAACAAGATGAATGTAAAATCAAAAGGCGGATTGCCTTTTGACTAATAACTATGACATACCATTGCTCACATCCTTATCTATTACAATAAGGATAAAAGTACAAAGTAGAAAGTTGCAGACTCTAAGACCTTAATCTACAGGTGAAAAAATTATTGACATATCACCAACGTGTACAAGTTTGTGATTCTTTAGAGATGGTTGCAAAAGTGGTTCAACTTTTGTCCAAAGCATGTCAAAGAAAGCCTGTCTTCTCTATCATTGGAAGAAAGCAATCATTTGGCTTCGGAAGACGTTGTTTTAAAGTTTTAGAAGACTTCATCTTTGACTTTTGAAGAAATGGTCTTTTGGCTTCAAAAGATTTGACACTTAGTGAATTTCTATGTGTTATTTCAAATCTTCCGAAATAATGTCCTTTGTACTTCAGTATGCATGTTGAGAGAACTTTTGTTACATCAACCTCTAAGTATAACTCTTATACATTACTATAGAAAACCTTAAATCATTCTTCACATATCATAAATTAGTTCAAAATAAACATATGCCTTAAAAGAAAATTAGTCACTCATCCTTAAACAAAAAATTAAATTGTTCCTCTTGAAATTTAAACTTTAGTTTGAAATAGGTGGATGGCAATCTCTAAATGCCAAGTAGGTCTAATCCTCGTGTCATCCCTAGCATCCATCATTTCCTACCAACTAATATGCATACAAAGTAAGCGTTGCTAAGTGAGTTCTAGTTTTATAATAGGTAAAAAATCTACTTTTAACTTCCTTTTATGAATACACCATTAGCATTCATATAAATCAGAGTGACTTTCATATTATCCTCTATAGTATTTATTGCCTTTTTTCATTCCTTATCTTTACATTTCTTTAAAATTAGGTTTGCATAAAGCAAGAGCCCAAACATCTGGTTGTCAACAATTGCCAACCCCTGCCAATACACATATAAGGTGTTAGCTAAGTCATGATAGCAGACTCGTACTATAAGGCACACAGTCTGCTTATGAATAAGGGTCCATATTTTGACTCACATAAGTAAAATCCCTTTGTACTTGCAAGGCTTTTATTCATCATTAGAGCCCATGTAAGATTCATTATGCTCTACTGTCATTCTGTTTATTAAGTAATGTTCCACTTTGCTATCAGTAATACGTCATAGGTTATAATTCATATCATCACATAACACAGAACATTAGATAATAGATTTATATGAACCAGATATATATTAGAACTCCATATTGAAAAAACTTTAATACTTAGTAAACTCTTAGTCAAAGCTTAGTGAAGTCCATGATGAATTTATTCTGAATGTCCACTAATATGGATAATAGTCAATAAGGGTAATAGTAGCAAATACGGGTGAACTATCACATCCGGTAATTCCGTTACCAAACTCCATTAGTCCCGTTAGGTCTTGTATACACGTGTCATGAGCACACACTAGTTGTCATTGAACGTTGGTGACTTAATAACATCAAACAATGATTATCAGATAATAATATGATTAATAATGTTGAGTATTAATTTGTAAATGTGATTTATAAAGTTTAAGTATTATTTGTGAATTTTACTTGATAACGTGACTACGTGTAATATACATTTCATGTGTTTTGTGATTAATTGAGAATGTATATGATTATTATTATTGATTAATAATGTTTGTATTTTGGAGTTAAAACCTTTTAAAAAAGTGTTAAAAATATTAGTTTTTATAAAAGATAAACTATGGGGTTAAGTGGTAATTACCATAAATTAAAACTTAACAAAATTAAACAAAACCCTAGCCCCAAACCCCCCTAGTTCGGGCAAAACCTCTTCCACACACACCCAAGAAGTCGGTTTTGATCAAGAACACCTAACAAGTTCGAATTCAAGCAAGGATTCAAGGATTACAAGTGATTTTAAGTGTTAATCAACATCATCTCCCAATTAAAGGTAGGTTTTATCAAGTTGTTCATAGTTTTTGATTATCATAGAACCCTAATTCGAAAATCATGAAGAAAATATGAAATTGATGATGATTTGATGATGATATGATGTTAGTTAGGTTATATCAATGATCATCTATGTTGATTGTGTAAGAAATCCATGATTTTAATGCGTAGTTCATACCTTACTAACAATAGTAACTTTTCTGCATGGAATTGATGAATTGACGATGGATTGATGATGTAATGATGTTAATGATGTTGTATGAGTGTTAATCTATGTAGATGATGCAAGAAATCCATGATTTATGTAGTCTAGTTCGTACATTGCCAAAAGTAGAAACTTTTATTCATGAAGATTTGTGTTTGGATGAATTGTTAGTGTTTGATGGATGCTTATGATTTCTATGAACTAGATAGGGTATGTTATTGATGAATTTGCATTGAAATTGATGAATGTTGGGTTTTGGATGTTACCTTCCCGAAAGGGAAACTTTGTGTATGTAATTTGTGAAATTTTGTGAATTGATGATAATCATGATGTTATGAGCATGCTAGACGCCCATGAAAGATGACAAATATGTTGGAAAGTGAGAATTAGGTGTTAGGTTTAGTTTCGGTGTTACCTTCCCAAAAGGGAAACTTTAATTTGGAAGATCATTGGATATTGTGAGTTGGGCATGTTTATGATGCTAGGATCGTGGTAGAATGTTTATTGATGATGTCTAATGTGTTGGATTATGTTAATTTGTTTAATTGGATGGTTGATGAACTATTTGGAAAAATCTTGGTTTCTTGAAGAATGTGCAAGTGTACATGTTATATTGTATGATAACCTGGATTAGCCTGAAAAGCATGCTAAGTCTTACGTGTTACAATGTGACTTATGAGAATAACTCACATAGCAATCTGGAATGGTATGTTGAAAAATTAATTTCTACACTTGATCAAACAAGAACTTAACTTGATATGTCACTAATGGGTCAAACGGATCAACTGGGTCTAATGTGTCTTGTCTTCCAAAACCTTGTGTCAAAGTGTTATAGATCACTTATGGTTGTTAAAGATTTTATGTACACGTACTTATGTACTTGCGTGTTCTAGGTAACCTCGGAAGGTTGTCTTTCTACTCACTGTTAGCTTTTATCATTGCTCGTATGCATGACAGGTGAGTTCATGCCACACTTTTTGTACACTCTCTCTTTTGGTGGAGAGAGCATACTTGTTTAGAAACACATTACTATTATAAGTTGTGTATAGTGTAACATAGTGTAATATACCTTGAAAGTCCTCACACTTTCGAATCGTTAATATTGGTAACTAGCAGGAAATGCTGGGTATTACTACTGGCCCTGACAAGCGCCACCCATGCAACTCGAGGTCAAAAGGGTGAAATATTGTCGTGGACACAAACATCATCACAACTTAGTAGGTTGTGATGGGAGGCAAACAAACGAAACATATGTCAGCTTCAATCGCGAAAATCACTATTTTTATTACTTGTGAATATAGATTAGCTCTCTATTTCAATGCACTTCTTATGTTTTACAACTATTACTTTTATGTTAAACGCAAACTCTTGAACTCACCAACCATTATGTTGACACATTTAGTATGCTATTCTAAGGTCGACAACTCTGATTGCCAGTAGGAGCACATCACGGTCCAGCATGCTTTGCAAAGTTTCATATTGTGTCAAGACATCTGCTTTATTACTTATAAGTTTTAAGTAATAGTTTGGTGCATGTTTTGCCAATGTAACATTTTAAATGCTTTGTGTTTAATTTTATTACAAACGCCTCCGCATAGTTTTAAAGTTTTAAACTTTGATTGGTTTATATTTAAACGTTGCATATAGTGTCGTTCTAAGTAACTAATGACTAGGATCCTGGTTTGTTCACATGCCTCTCGGTATAACCCGCACGTGGACTTTGAGGATGTGACATGGACAATACAAATGTAAACACACAATGCGGGTCACGAACACTTGGTCAATGCAGAGCATGGACGCTAATGCTGGTGAATAATACAAATGCGGACACCCAATGCATGTACCAGAACTTGGTTAGCGTGAATAAGGAATGAATGCGAGTGGACAATACAAATGTGAACACTCAATACGAGTTGTAAAGTTATCTTAGAGGTTGATGTTAACCAAAGTTCTCTCAGCATGTAACTAAAGTACAAGGATGTTACCTCAAAAGATTTAATCATGCACAAGGAAATATTCACCAAGTGTCAAATCTTCCAAAGCTAAAAGACATAAATCTTCTAAAGCCAAAAGACAGAAATCTTCCGAATCAAAAAGTGAAGTCTTCCGAAGCTTGAAGACAAAGTCTTTTAAATCTTGAAGACTGATTTCTTCAAAAGAGTTAGAAAACATATGTCCTTTACTCACTTTTAACAAAAGCGGAACAATTTTCCGCTGCTGGCACTGAAGACTCACAAACTTATACAAGTTGGTGATTATTTTCATACTTTTGTCAACTACACATTATGGTTTCTATGTGTGTAACTTTTCACTCTTGTACTTTTATCCTTTTTTATAATATATTAGGATGTAAGCCAAGGCATGTCATAGTCACTTGTCATAAGGCAATCTTCCTTTTGACTCTACGTTGATCTTGTTGTCTAGATTAGTGTCCAACTTACCTGCAAAGTATGGCCGAATGAAGTTTTTATATAAAGTATCTCATGTAACCAGTCTTAGGACTAAGCATTAAAGCATTATAACACTTGTAAAATTACTTGAGAGCAATATGCATCAACCTTGAAAACATAAACTTTTGTTCTTGATTTCCTTACTTCTTAGTTCTTTATTTCTTTGTCTAGTTCCCTATTTTATCTAGTAAGTGTGATATTCTCCAACAGTGAAACTATTGCATAACAATAACTCGTCCTGCATGGGTGACTAACACTTGGTCAACATGGAACATAGTATCCAATACGGGTGAATAATACAAATGCAAACACCATATGTGTGTGACCAACAAATGGTCAATACGGAGCAAGATTGAAAACAAGTGGGTAAATGTCACACCCCCGCTTATAGCGGAAACACGAGGATGTAATGGATAGGATCGTCATAACACATTGTTAATTAATAGAGAGGCAATAAATGATGAAAGTCAATGTGTCATGATGTCACCCGACACAAATGGTGACTTGTGTTGTAATTAGTCAATTTCACGACAAACACAGTCATAAAAACAATAAATTATAAATCCCACAACCCGGAAAACAAGTGAACGTAGTATGGATAACAAATAAAAGTCAGTACAATTTTTAAAGCCATCCAATAAATTTAAATAATGCATATCTAAGGTCATCGCTAAGCTAGCATCCCTAACTATCCTCAATGATTGTTACCTAAAAATATATGCTCATAAGGTCAACATATTGTTGGTGAGCTCGCAGGTTTAAATACTAAACAAAACTTGATGCTGTGTAAAAGTTTGGTAGGACATGAGTGCATACAGTTATAAGTAAGTACTATCACATGTAAACATGAGCATCACAACTAAACCTATGACGTATACACAGAACTTTTCGGAATATATTCAACCTAGGGCCCGTACCTGGCCACTGTCAGTCCCAACTAGTAACTAACAAACAAGGGTGGGGGTGTCAGCCCAGTAGTACTATCAATACCTGTCCGTCAGCTCCAACACCGGAGTTAAATAGTTGTGAATAAAGAACCACAGAGACAACTGATGCATGTACAAGATAATTATTTACAAAACAGTACACACAACAGTCCCAAAGATTGAATAAGTTCATAGCATAAAAAGAGTGAGCATACTTTTTCCACAATTGGCCATATATACATATACTTACGAATACACACATATAATACTATATACACTCCTATACATATATTTATTTACAACACACACACATAATACTATATGCACACACATTTGACATATATATATACATATACACACGAAATATATACATACATACACATTGTCGCAGCCATACACACACAATACACACACCGTCATACGCACACACACACGGTTACAATACACCAGCATCGTATACATATAGACATAGGCACCGGGTTATACGCATCCGAATACACGCATTCATGCATACATATATATATATATAATCGGTACATACACACTCATATATATATATATATATTGTTGGGTCATTATAAGGCTGGTGCAACCAAAACCACTTCACATAGTCAGTTTGATGCTACATTTAAAAGGCTTCCGAAGCTAAGCATGAGATCTTCCGAAGTCTTAAGAACAACAGCTGAAGTCAACAGCTGAAGGCAATAGCTGAAGACATTATAAGGCTGGTGCAACCAAAACCACTTCACATAGTCATTTTGATGCTACATTTAAAAGGCTTATGAAGCTAAGCATGAGATCTTCCGAAGTCTGAAGAACAACAACTAAAGGCAACAGCTGAAGGCAACAGCTAAAGACAACAGCTGAAGCCAACAGCTGAAGACTATCTTCCGAAGACAAAGTCTGAATAAAGAGCTAAAGACAAAGTCTGAAGACTTCCAAAGACAAAGTCTGAAGACTTCCGAAGACAAAGTCTGAAGACTTCCGAAGACAAAGTCTACTTCCGAAGACAAAGAAGACTCCAAGCCTCGGAAGAAGCAGTCTTCCGAAGTTTAAGTGGCTTCGGAAGAAGTTATTCTTCCGAAGAAACTTATCCTTCGGAAGACATTGCTATGACCAGTAG
>BJCO01465216.1:0-15782 GCA_018326465.1 Flaveria floridana | reverse complement strand
GGGGGGGGGGGGGGGGGGGGGAATGTGAAACATAGAGAAACTAAATTATAGATATCAGGGTATGTTGTTTTATACTTGGAATTCTTAATGACATATTTTTATTAGTTTTAGTAATCATATGATCATGGGGATGAAGAGATTCTTTGGTGTGGGACACCCATATTATTCCATGAAATCAATACGATCTTTGCATGCTTCTCATATAGTTATCATGATTATAATTAATAAATCAATGGTGATCTATAACTCTAATGCAAATAACAGTTTTAGTCTTTTAACTATTTTAATTTTACAACTATTGAAACAATTAAATAAACAAGCAAACATAACCTATTAACTTGATATAATCTATAAGTTGGTAATATTATCTTATATGTAAATGTCAAATTTATTATATATGCATTCAAATACGTTAGTTTTGTGTATAGTTATCTATTTTCTCATAAAGGTTTTTATATATATATAAATGTTTGTTGTAATATAAAAATAGATGATTCTTTAAACTTATGTCATTTATGGTATATGTTTTCGTAAGTTATAAAAAATGATTTTGGAGTAATACTTAGGAAATAGTGTATTAAAACCAAAGAAAAACATGCACAATCATGGAGAATGTCTAGTATATAATATACGACCACAAGTATATATAAAAATGTTAGAGGGATATTATTGTATATCCTCAAGATTTTCTTGACAAACATTATGTATATTAATTAGGTTCGGGTTATATTTTTGGGAAGACTAAAAATAATTCTTGGATTTATTGCATGTATGTTTATTATGCATGTATAGTTTAACAATCGGTTTTAATAAATTAGTACAATCTTGGTATCACCACATTGAATGACTATGCTACATGTTATACTCACTAAAAGAAGTGTTTGCGAGAGAAAACTGAAAGTAAGAATTTTATTGGGTATCCATATATCCATTTGTGTTGATAACTTATGAAATCTTACTAGAGTGATTATTAAGCTTCAAAGTCTACTATTGTTGCATCATGTTGCTAACACCGGATGCTAATTATAAAGGCGTCTAGTCATTCTCAACATCACAAAAAGTGAGAATTTAAGAACAGCAATGAACATATTCAACAAAAATTTCGAAACTAAACCGTTGAAAATGAATAGTAATTAGATTAAGTGTCGTAGTCATGTGGCAAAGTACAACTTAAGGACAAGTTTTGGACACAGTAAATGTTACCACATTAACAAGAGCTAGATGAACACATCCATTTACAAATGTAAGAAGGGTATATGAATCAATGCCTTAAGAGCGTAACAGGGCCTAAGCCTCGATAATCAAGCACTGCACTGGATGCAAGCTTCATCTTGTTTCTATTTGAACGATGGACACACACTCCCTATTATATACTTACTACGTTATTAAAATCATTGAATTTAAACTCTTATTCAACAGGATTTAGGGGTTGTTTGGTAGGCTCTTAATTACCATTAAGAGGTTACATTTTAATGATTAATAACCAACTCTGAATGGTTAAGAGGTAACCTTAATGCTAGATGGTTAACAAGTTAAATCTTAATGGTATTTTTTACCATTCAACATGAGGGTTACCTCTTAACTATTCAGAGGTTATGAACCATTAAGAGATAGTCTTTTAATAACCATTAAAAGATAGACTCTTAATAACCATTAACAGATTACCAAACAGCCCCTAATTAAACCCATAATTTTAATGAATAATACATCAAAATAATTTATATATAAATCATAAATGTTGATAAAGGATGAAAATATTCGAAGTTGTGATAGAAAGCAAAAGCATTCACTTTCTCAAATCCCAAAGGCTAAGAAGAGAAGATCTGCCTCTTACTTTACAACCCATTTCTCGAATCTTCATTTTAACCCCTGCTTTTTTCTCTTTTACCCTTCACCCCCTTTATCTTTTACCTTTTTTACCATCACTCTCAACCACTTGGGATCTCCCAAACATAAAAAAACAAACGCCCTAACGTCCTTTTATCACAAGTTTTCACTTTTAATGATCATCCCATTTCACTTTCCTTTATTTGAAATGTTTTGAATCGCCATATAGCAAATTTAGTACGTTTAATTAGCATTGTGATAAACTTATATTCATTGATCTTGATTTTTGATTAGGAGATTTAGTTCCCAATCAAACATCCACACCTTCCATTTGATGGATTCGACTATTGGTCATTGTCTTAAACGACCTGTTAAACTGGAAAACTGCGTTACTATTGATATGTGTACTAGCTAAAGGTATAATACGTCGGTTTTAAATGAACCGAACAATACATGTGGCAAGTCGTTTATACTTTATACTGTTTCCTCCTTATGGTAAGCAACTGCCTTTGAAGTCGAGTCGTTTTTCATTGTTTCAACTCTCGATATAGTTCTCATAGCATTACAAATGAAGAAAACACTTAAATATTAAATGCTTATAAAAATACAATGATTAGCACTTCATAGAGTTAATTAAAAGAATATTGTTCCATAATATGTATAAGATACTAGCTTAAAACAAAAATAAAAAATCACTTAAATTAGGTATATATCAATATCATGATTTTTAAGAGTAAAACTAGCAAACTAAACCACTAGCAATGGCACGATTAGTGCCCATATGAGTAGTTTCATAGACGGGTAACTCCTCACAATATTCTTCATTCTTGAAAACGGCCAAGTGATCGAGCTCAAATAAGTCTGAGCTCGTGTCACTTGCCATATCATCTTCATCTTCATCTTCATCGTCGGTTAATTCAATCTTTTTATCATTATATTTTATGAAACTCGTTTTTTCAGTTTTTGCCCATGGGAATGTTGTAAGACGAGGTTTTTCGTAACTGTGCTTGTTGCCTATTTTTTGTTGATCGTAGAGATGAGAATTGTCCCGATCAAGAAACTGAACAGTTCTTCGTGCACCATTGTTGTGATGATCACTCGATCTTGGAGGGTTTTTGTTTAAACATGATCTTGAAAACGAAGAAGCCGATGAACACGTAGACACATTGGTGGATCTTGATTTTCTTTCGCTTCGGGTTTGGGTTTTATCTCCACAACTCAAATCTTTTGATTTTTTCGAATGCCCATTTGTAAAAATGGCATTAATAAAGGTAGTCAGCCGACCTCCAGGTGAGATCGGCTGACTCACTTTCTTCAAACTTGCATAGATCTTCAAAGCTCTAGTCTTTGACCGGACTAAACCACTATCATCATTCTTATCCGTTTGATCATCATCAAACGGATAAAACTCGTTCTGCTTAACAGCAGAACGCGCTAAACCACTTGTTTTCACCCTGCTTAACGAGCGAAAACAAGAAGGTTTAGATTTCACACCTTCTGCGGCTTCGGTATTCCAACCGAAGCTTGAGTCAGAAGAACTCGAACCGGAACTAAAGAACAATGCACCATTATCAACAACTGGTTTCTGATCAACTCTCTTAACTTTCTCATTACCTTTCATTTTCATCCATTTTTCAACCAAACACGCTTGCCGGAAACCCGCAATTTCTTCATCTTCCACCGCGCTTTTACTCTTTAACCTCCCGCCACCGCCACCACCACCGCCACCGCCACCACCACCGCCACTTTTGAGGGACTGTTTCTTTGTAACTTTCTGCTTTTGTACCTTAATTTCACCAAGTTTCTCATTACCTACATCAATTGAACGATGGATATGTGCCATAAGTTATGATTATGTGAGTAAGTTGGGTTAATAATTGAATGGAAATTGTTGAGAGGCTTGAAGGAGAATGTAGGATGAAGATGAACAGGAAGAGGGGAGATTTTATATTGCATAAAAGATGTGCCTTTGATTAGGAAGATGGTATAAAAAGACAACGTTACCCTCTTGTGTTCAATGTTTTTTATTTAAAAAACCAACTTTTATCATTAATAAATTAGTGCTTTTTGTTAAGACATTGAGGCCCGTATGTCACAACGGGTGATAATTTTAAAACATAAAATAACTGAACTACAAAACCCAAAAATTTTAACATTATAGGTAATAACTTATTTATTTTTAGTGAGTGTATTAGTTTTTTTAAAGGATATATGCTTAAAATTCATGGTAATCGCACACTGAGACGGAATTATTGTAACACTAATGTTATGAAGTTTATTCACAACCTGTCCCGCAGATGTGTCGGTTGGGTGAATGCACAAGGATCAAAATTTCGAGGGGGGGGGGAGGATTTTTCTAACGATTACCCCGTACCGGGTGCCAATTACATATCTAAAATAAATTTACAAACTTATTATTAATTATCATAAAATTCATTACTTCTAGAGAGGTCCGACTTTGAAAAATTAAAAATCATATTTTATTTAGATTTGCGTCCAATGATTTCAACCTAGTAAACAGTTGAATACGTTAAAACAAACACACCCCCATTGACTTGTAACTATATATTTAACCCCTTATTCTATGTTTCGGCCCTATCATATAAATTTCTAACATAAAGAGATTAATTTTACTTGTCGCATAAGACATTCACTGTTTATATAGCGACATGGTACAATGCACCAATGAGAGAACGAAAAAAAAATCATACTTTACATTGAAGAAAACTATTTTATAATTAGAATTAATAATTGAATAGAAATTGTTAATTAAGATTTTGTTAGATTTTCGAAGGGGTCAGAAGGTGGGGATTTAATATGACAAAGAAAGATCTTGCTTGGGAAAAGTGCATATTAGTGGGTGGGCAGCCAACGATCAGTTGCACTCAATGGGTGTTTTAACAGCACAATAATTAAAAAGATAAAATTTGGTTGTTTATAAGTTTTTAACTTATGATAAATACATATATAGCTAGTAGAAACCAATAAATTAATAATCCTAAATTCAAATAGTTAAGGATGAGGTAACTCAATATTTTATTAAAACAAAAGTAAATTTTAGATTCAAGTCGCATCTGTGATTAGAAAATGGGGGTCTCGGATTGTATTAGAGGATTTTCTTTTACTTGTGTTGAATTTTCTTGTGAGGGTGGTCTTAAGATTTTGTACTCGAATAATGAAGATGATCAGGTGAGCTAGTGGCGCGTCGGTGATCCAATTAGCCATGCAAAATAAAACTAGTAGAAAAGGATAGAAAATATTTTTTATAAATTCAATCAACGCAAGCCTCAAACCAAAGCAAGAAAGCAAGAAAAAAGATATTATAACGTTATATAATATTAAAATCTATCCAATTCATTCATTGAAACGTCTTTAGATTTGCGTTATTCTTCATTTAAAGAAAACCAGAGTTTGGATTTCCTTTATAACCTTTTCCACCTTGACTATTGTGTTAAAGATCGTATATCATTCATTGCTTTTCAAATATATCAATACGCAACCGTTATTATACTTTTAAATATTTTCTTTTAAACTTTCCCTATGATCATTGAAGAATGTAATTCAATTAAGTCTCTCACCAAAGAGACATAGAGCTAAGAAATTTTACACCAATTGCTAATAGTTTGTCATACCATTTAAGCCACAAAAACATGAAGTAGATAAGTGATCCATTGCCTCCGGAGGTTCCCCACAAAGGACACTCATGTGAGAACCAACTCGAATGTTTCTTATAGATAACGTCGTAACAATTAGAATCCGGTTCATCTCTGCTCTCCAACCAATGATGTTACATCTTTCGAGACTCATTTATTCCATTGTATAACAAAGTTTGTTTTGAATCTTGCTTTTTAGAGATGATCTTTTCTACCGATCTCACCAAGAAATTTCTAGAAATTTGTTACATTGTATAACAAATCCTTATAATGTTGCAATTCCATGTTCTCCACAGCTTTCACCGGATCCTTTTTCCATCTATATTTCCATGTAATGATAAAAAAAAAATTATAATTATTACAGCGATTCAAAAGACCTCATGACTAGAAATTCATTTGGAAATAGCTCAAAAAAACTCATTCGAAATAAGGTAATAAATAAACGAGCAGAGCTCGAGCTGAGGTCTATCACTTGTTGACTTGTGCAAAGATTATATCGAATACCCAATCACAAGTCCAAAGTCCAAACCAAACTTAAATGAATAGATTTCTAACTTAACCTAGTAACTTAACCTAGTAACTTAATCTAGATCATTCAAATCAGAAACCATACATACTTAGCACCTCATAAAATACATATGTCTCAAACCATTTAAGAAATATAGGAACTTATAATCTCAAAATATATGTATATATATTCAAACCGTGTGTTTTAGTATCATCAAATTTAAACTATATGAGCTACGTGAGCTAAAAGTTTCTAGCTGATCTGAGCTGGATCGTTTAGTTTCTAATCCAAGCCCAAGCTGAAGCTGGTGCAAAACTCAGTTTGGCTCTTCAACCAGCCCAAGTGACATGAAATAAATGAACAATCATTGACATTTATTTATAGAAAATTGTATTTAATATCAATTTAATTTTATGTTCAAGGTAAAAGTGATATTATAAATGATAAACAAAAACAAAACACCTACACTTACACATTTTACCTTTATAAATTATATATAGTTTTAATCAAACTTTTATTTTACTATACTTTAGTGTTTATTTTAATTATGTCATAAATTCTATGTAGCATTAACTATAAGATGGTTAAACTATGAGAAAAAAGAACAAGTAACTTAAAGGATTTGTGACATATACTATAAAGTAATTGATCTAACACATTTAAGTGACATATAATATAAATGAAAGAATCCACTAGCAATTCGTGTTGCAGTTGATCTAACACATTTAAATGACATATACTGTAAAGTAATTGATCGAACATTAAAACTGTACATAAAACTTTGAGAGATTCACTATTCTAGTGAAATTTGATGCTTGTGTATGAGAGGTTCACCAAACACACTATACATGTTACGTCAAACACATTATCCAATGTTGACACTTTAAACTATTATTGTAGGGCTCCCGTTACACATGTTTTTAATGGCACGACAAGTTCATTACAATGTGCATCAACAGTTACCAAGTTTGTAACATCGTTGTAATGGTTTATATGCATAGTTTATAACGATGGGTCGGTGTCATTATAAAAAAACTAATAAACGGTTTGCATAATTGTAGAGATTATCATAAATTAGTTACATACAAATTACTAATCTACCCCTACTCTCAATTTCAATGGACATTCATAAATGGACATTCATGTGGATCATCTCTCGTTTTTTTTTTTTTTTTTTGATTTCAATTCCCCTGTTCAGATAATCATGGGTTTCTTCAAATCAATGTTTTTTTGCTTTGATTAACAACAAATAACGTTTCAATTTCCAATTCTGTTATTGTTTCATACTTTGATTCGATGAAACGAAACTTCCTCTGTTTTGATATTGTTAATGCTCTGTTTCGCATCTGTTTTCGTTGTCAAAGATTGGTAGATTTGAATTTGGGGATTGAATTGATGTATAATGAAGAACAAATCTCATAACCCAAATGGGAATTTGTTACCACCCTCTTGTTGGAATTCAAATCATCCATTAAATGGTAACAATGACACAAATTGGCTTGAAACTGCTACTGATTCGGGTTTTTTCAGTCATGATATAAGCAAAATGCCCGATACACCGCCTAAGTACACGGGTCACCGACGAGCCCATTCCGAAATCGTCACTCTACCGGATGATATTAGCTTCGATAGTGACCTTGGTGTTGTGGGTTGCTTCAATGGTCCTGAAGAAACCGAAGAAGATCTGTTTTCGATGTACATTGATATGGATAATAAGTTCAATTCTTCATCTGAAAAATCTTGTAATAAAGTGGATTCATCTTGTTTAGAAGATCAGATTTCAAGAACCACCACGACGCCGCCTGCAATGCCGCCACCTGATGACCATGGTCACAGCTCCGGCGACAGGGCCAAAGTTAAACATCAGCATAGTATGTCTATGGATTGTTCCACCACATTTAGTACAGAAGATGCAGCATTAACTGATGCTAAGAAATCAATGTCTGCAGCCAAGCTTTCGGAGCTCGCTTTAGTTGACCCAAAGCGCGCTAAAAGGTACTAAAAACATAATAAGCAAACACGCGATTTTAGCAATAAACAGTTCCAAACACATGTTAGATACGCGTTATATTAGTGTATGTTTATCGCGTTTGTTAGGATTTGGGCGAATAGGCAGTCGGCTGCAAGATCAAAGGAAAGGAAGATGAGATACATAGGTGAGCTTGAGAGGGAGGTTCAAATACTGCAAACAGAAGCAACAACATTGTCTGCTCAATTGACCCTTTTGCAGGTTTGTTTGTTTCATACAGTGGTTTAATGAATCATTATGCAGCATTGTTTCTGTTTTTATTTTTTTGCTTTGGTTGGGATGTTTGCAGAGAGATGTACATGGTTTGACAGTTGAAAACAATGAACTCAAATTGCAGTTGCAAACCATGGAGCAACAAGGTCACTTGCAAGATGGTAACTTCTTGACTAATCGTGGTCTCGATAATATAATAGCATATATTATGCAGGTCGCATTCAATACAAAACCAGTACTAAAGTAGAGAGTCACCAGAACCACATAAACACTTGTACACAGTGCTGGTCAGATACAATAGAAGAGAGATTGATTTATACGGTTATATCATCATCTTATGTATCACATTTAAAGCAACAAGCATATGTGTTTATATGGTTATCATAGTTTCTACTTTAAAAAAAAAAACTTATTATTGCATCATATAATAAATGAATAAGTGGCTCATGGATAACCCTAGGCTAATTAGTTAAAATTTTTTACTAATACATTAATTTATGTTTAACATTGTTAATTTGCAATCTAATCAAGTGAAATGTTTCTTTGTTTTGCTTTGTTGTTGTACTTAGCTTTAACTGATGCACTGAAGAAGGAGGTACATCATCTAAAACTACTTACTGGTCAAAGTCTCATCAATGGTGGACCAATGGTCAACTTTCCTCCATTGTTTGGACCGAACCCGCAGTTTAACCCCAACAACCAACCCATGCACACGATGTTGACAGCTCAACAGTTTCAGCAACTCCAGGTTCAGTCGCGAAACCAGCATCATCGTCCATTTCAACCACCGCAACTCCATCAGTTCCAGCACCAGCAACAACCATACCAATTACAACAGCAGCAGCAGCAGCAACAACAACGAAAACTTGGTTAAGAGTCTATTGCCAAATTGGATGGCATCTTTAGATACTTTTGGTTGCAACATGCGTTTTATTGTAGTTAGAAGTCCAAATTAGGTCAGAATCGGGCGCGTATATGGTAGTGCCCTTCGAAAATGAGTATATATTTTACTTTTGGTGAAGTTTGTTGTATAACAGTTGATATATATAAGGTTCACTTTATTAACTAGAATCATTTTGTTTGACCTTATTACACATGGGAAGTCCTACAAATGTTAAACATAAGTTCTTCTGAAGTGTTGAATGTACATGAAATCCCACATGTTTAGCTTTCTTCATTTTCCACAAAATGAGGCTATGCTACTGCTGCTATTGACCAAACTAGTTTACATTACTGAGTACCCCGGACCACCGCCGCCTTCCGGAACCGTCCATTCGATGTTCTGCTTTGGATCTTTAATATCACAAGCCTGCAGCTCGAAAACAAATCAATAATCATCCTCAAAGAAAGTGCATATATCCAGCCCGACCCGTAACACAATTATCAAATTTGACCCGCTACCAAAGCGCCTCTGACCCGCCCCTCTTGCCATCTATAGTATTGGTCAATTGAGGATTGATTTGAATGCATATCACATGTATCTATTTTTGTGTTGGTGTAAATAGAATAGGTGCATATATCAAACAATTGACTTATGAATGGGTCAGACAACCACATCAGGTTACGAAAAAATCATCTCCTTAACGACTCAAATGAGTAAAACAAAAAGAATAGCTAAAAAAGAAACCAGCCAAAAATGTCTGAAGGATTTATAACAATTATACTAGCTCTAAACAAGCCTAGAATCAACCTAAAACCGCCTAAACTAGCCCAAAAAACAAGCCTAAAACATGTCTAAAACCCCTAAAATCATAATCATATATCATGGCCTTGCTTAAAAGATCGTCTCTTTTTAAGCGCCTTGTGCCTAGGCCCAAGGATCACCCTTTGCGCCATCGAAAACTATGGTTTGGGGTCAACCCAAACTGACATGAACCGTTTTGACTCGTACCAAAATATCTAAAACTGTTACCCAACCTGTCCAATTTGCAACTAATAGTAAATAGGAAGGCAGATCACCTTGCAGTGTAAGCAATTCTGTGCATTAATCTGCAGCTTCATCTGCGCGTTATCATCTGATACATACCTGAATTTATAGTGTAAGTTTGAAAATTCTTGAATCGAGGAAAAATAAAAACAAGTTGAAAAATACTAAGAATAAGCAACTTACTCGTATACACGTGCAGGGCAATATCGCGATTCAGGACCAGCATATTTTGGCAAATTTACAAGTTCAGGAACTTTAGGGTCCCTCAAGCAAAGGTGAGCAGGTTGGTCATGCTCATGATTTGTATTGCTCCTAGCCAACAAGTTGAAATAACAAATTATGCTAGGAATTTAAAATATGAACAAAATGCAGAGTTCTCAATAAACAATCTTTGATCATGCAAAGTCTTACTATACATTATGCAAAAAAAATATATAACAAATTATAATGGCACTTTCGAAAACACATAAATTTGTAATCAAAATGATGAACTTATTTAAAGTAGAATTTAAGACGAACCATATGCCGAATAGAAAGAAGCAAATAATATTAATAGTTAATACCTGTACAGCGAGGTCGGTACATCAAAACTAACAATCCCGTCTGGCTTTGGGTATTCAATTGGGGAGCATTGACTTGCTTCCTGTGTACATAAGATGCATTTGTAAGAGATTATATACGTACAAGCTTTTGGGAGTGTTTAGATTTGCATTTGTGAAAGATTATATACAGATTCAGATAGTAGAAGCACATCGAAACACTAGTTTCAACATCCTATTTTATTATTGTTGAATGTTGATTATTGAGTTGTGATTATTCAATAACAGATAATCAAACACTTGAACATGGTATGCATATGGAACTCCTTACGTGTGTTGCTTCATGATCTGGTTTTCCATGCTTTAATGTATATGGGGCTCTTCCCTTTAGTAAATAACTGCAAAAGTTAAAGTAGCCATATGAAGACGTATCACCACATGAAGAATGTATGTAGGAAAAATGAAAAAATAAACATAAAAATGAGAACTTACTGTTCCAATGCACTTATAGCCAAACCAGGTAAAAGCCCATGCTCAAACGCCTGCAAACATAAACTGTTACTCGCTATAATCTGAATGATCAAAAAGCCCGTTCTTTTACTTTTTCTTTCAATATAAGAAGCAACTACAATGCATTATATATGATAGGCTAAACAACTAAAATAATAATCTACTCTATTAAAAAAAGTATCAATTTAGGAAGTTATAAACATTTGGACAAACTTTAGGAAACCTATAACCTATTTATGCCGTTTCATTTTTACCTAACGTTTATAACTGTACCTATTTGACCCATTGGAGAAATAGGTAACGGATCAACATTACCACCTCTAACAAAAACTCATGATCAAACATTTAACATCACCAACTGGTTTTTAATATTAATTAGAACAAAAAGTTGAAAGAAAATTATTTTGTTTATATCATGAATAAATTCAGAAAAATTAACGATAATAATAAAACAAACAGTACTTAACTGGGCGATAATTCCTGGCACGGTGAAGTTCTTCCCAGATCCATGAACTTTTTAAGCTCTCCCAGTACGTGTTCATATTTGAGCCCTTGTGAAGTACTCCAAAAGCAGATTCAGCTGCTAGCATTCCTATAACAGAATAAATTGATTTCTTTGTTAAAAGAATATTTTACAATTACTTTGTTTATTTAGGAGTACTTGCATCCAAACACGTGATATATTCTTTTTACCTGATTTCATAGCTGTATGTGTACCCTTTATTTTTGGAACATTTAAGAAGCCAGCTGAACAGCCAACAATTGCTCCCCCCGGGAACACTGGATATGGAATAGACTGAAAATTAACTAGCATTATATTTTATTCACTTTTTAACACATGATTAGAGAAAAAAACATAGAAATAGTTGTTCAACAACGGTTTTGATGCTTGAATAATTCTTTTTTACATCAATGTAAATCAAAATGAAAATGCACCTGAAAACCGCCTTCATTTAAAGTCCGGGCACCATATTGAACAACCGTCCCATTTTCAAGAAGAGGCCTGATTGCAGGATGGCGTTTGAGATTCTACAGGGAAACAAGTGTTACATGCTACTAGAAAATAGAAACTAAATAATATATACATCCAAATAACAAATTTAAGTTACCTTCAAACCGAAAAAAAAAATGAAAGTAAATAATTAGTTAGTTCTAAAATTTCACCTGAAATTCTTCGTAAGGGTTAAAAAAAGGATTATGATAATTCAAAGCACACACCAGTCCAATGGAAACCTGCATGCATTTGACCACAAAAGTAATTTACCAACTATTCGCAACATTCCACAATTTATACCATAAAGAAACAAAATTTTTAAAATTGGTAACCTGTCTATCTTGCATATGATACAAAAAGGATCCACCATAAGTTTTATGATCTAAGGGCCAACCTAGGGTGTGAACAACAGCACCAGGTTTATGCTTGTCAGCATCGATTTCCCATACCTACAAAGTTAACATTTCAACATTTTGTAAAAAAAAAGGAAGCTCGAAAAAGATAAAAATAAGAACTTTCTTTAAATAAAAAGTAACTTGCCTCTTTAATTCCTAACGCGTAAGTTTGGTGCTGTCCCTGCCCTTTCTTTCTGAGATCATATTTTCTTATTATTTTCTACCCATAAAAATATATAACATTATTAACATTTCATACATCATATTGCAGAATACAGAATAACAAATAAATTAACATGACAAAATAGGAACTTATTTATTCCTGCAGACCTCTGACAGTGAACCTCGACATCCTTCAGCAAAAAGATTTACACGCCCTGAAATGAAAGTGTTAGCCCATCTTCCAGAATGTTCATAAAATAGAATAAAAAGACGAAGCCTATAGATGGATTGTACCTTTTAATTCTACACCGGGCTGATAATTATCTTTCTTAGAACCATCTTTGCCAATTCCCATGTCATTCGTTGCAATACCAATAACGTTTTCATTTTCATCAAACAAAACCTGTATGATTACGTACCTCATTATAAAGGTTTAGGGGGTTTTACGCATTATGAATAGACCTTGGTTGATTTTTGACCAGTTAGACGTGTTAAATTTTAAGTTTATTTTTTTTTACTTGTGCCCGTTTGAGCCTTTAGAGATAAAAGATAACCCGAATCAACCCATTAGTACCTCTTTAGCTGCAAACCCTGGGTATACTTCAACTCCTAATTCTTCGGCCTTCCGTCCCAACCAACGCACAAACTGACTTAAACTGAACCAGGTATAATGTGTTATACAAATGTACATATAAGAACAAATCTAACTGATTAATACATGGAATATACGGTTCATCATAGCTTTTGGAAGAACTAAACAAGTTTATTAATTTAGTCACCTTATAACATAGTTTCCTTTATTATCAAAAGGATTTGGCATTGGGATGGCATGCTTTTTTGTAAGTAACATGAACTTATCAGAAGAAACACCAACGCTGATCGGAGCCTGCACAAGTGTTCAAAAACATACCAATCATTTTAATGATCTAGTCATCACCCAAAAAAATGTCACCAACCAATAACGTTCAGAAAAAGATTATGATATAAAATATGTACAATGTAGTAACTGAAATTAACAAAAAAGCACATTTGGCATCCTCAAGTTCCTTGTGGATATATAACAAGCAACTGAACACTAACAAAGCTAAAGAAACCATAATGTACCTCCTCCTCTCTCCATTTTGGAATGAGTTCATTCAACGCACGGGGCTCAAATACATTACCCGATAATATATGCGCACCTGTGAACAATTATAGCATCAGACTCACAAATGAAACTAGTTGATTAGTTAGAGGACCAATGAGTTTGACCTTAAAAGTCAAATCAAGGCAAAAACAGCTATATAATACCATCATAACAACATCATGTAACAAGAGTATGATAAAAATTGAAGCTAAAACACAAAAACGTCCATGTTGATTTACATTTGTAAAACTACAGATTATAAATTTAAATTCCCAAATCAAGAGTTAACAATTTCAAGCCAAAACATTCGTCAAATTCAGTTTTCTAACTATAAAAAAACAAATTTCAACTTCAAATAACAGAGACTTAGGGTGGTGTTTGGGATTTCTTGTAAATATTGCTTAAACTTCTTGAAATAATCAGCATCAGATAACATGTTTTAAATCTTTAACAAAATCCAATGAACAAAACAGTGTTTGAACAAAAGATAATAATTATACATCTAAAACAACATTAACAACAATCACCATTTCAAATGCAACTTCTTGAGCTTAAACACTCATAAATCAAATTGCAAAATCAAGCATACCTACTTCAGCCCCTTTTTCCACAACACACACAGACAAATCGACATCATTCTCACGACACAATTGCTTCAATCTGATCGCCGCCGATAAGCCCGCCGGCCCTCCTCCGACGATAACAACATCATAACTAATCGACTCACGAGCTGCTTCACTACTGAATCTCCTACCCAAATCAGCAAACCCATTTCGAATCAAACAAGACCCTCGATTTTGCGTCGAATTTAATCGATACCCAGATGAAAAAGATTGAGTGAAAGCATTTGATGAATCTGGGGTGATATCGAGTGGTTTTTGTGTGGGGGAATTGGGTTTTGATGATGAAGAAGGTGGTTGTGGTGAATTTTTGTGGGAGTGTTTAACAGAATGAAGTGATATGGATTCAAAGTTTCTTGATTTTGACTTGGGGGAGAAAGAAATGATCTTTTTGAACATTATGTAACTTAGAATTCTTGAAGAACTGTTTCAAGATGACTGATTTTATGCCCCGGTGAGTTTTAGAGGTGTGGAGTTTGGGCATTTTGTACCCTGAATTCCTGAAATATTGAAATTGTGTTGTAAATTGCAAATGGAAATTAAATATAATCCGAAGCGAAATAAGAAAACATTCTTTTTTTAAACCAAACCAAGTGTAAATAGTATAAAGAAACGATAACCGACCATTGGATTATTTATATAAGCGGTTATATATCACAACTAAAAATTATAATTATAAGGCTTGTTAGTTGTATAAGGCAAAATTTAATTATAACAATTCAACTTATGATATGCTGGATTATATTTATTTATACTTACATATGTAACTTTCATTTTTGGTGTTAAGAAAATATCTACATAATCATAATAAATACCTATAATATAAATCATAAAATCATTGAGTTGGTGAAATCCGATCAAGATGGAATCAGTCCATGTAACGTCTAGAGGTGCACAAACCGGTTTTTTTTTGAACCCGGGTCGGGTTGGACCCGGTTCGGGTTCGGTCAACGTTTTCAAACCCGGTTTTTGACCAAGAACCGGTTCGGGTCGGAACCGGTTTTCAAGCCCGGCAAACCCAACCCGGTTGGAACCGGTTCTGGTTGGAACCGAACCGGGTCGGGCCTAAGACCCGGTTTGAAAAACTCGGTTTTTTTTCTACTATTTAAATTATATACAAATTAATTACAAATTTTGATTAATTAAAAAATATTAGAGTAGATTAATTAAACACAATAGTATGTACTTTATTTTTAAGATTTCCATTAATACGATTGTACGCGTTTTTATTTTCATTTTAATAAGTAAACAATTAATACGAATAAAAATCATAAGCGAG
>BJCO01465215.1:0-16928 GCA_018326465.1 Flaveria floridana | reverse complement strand
ACTATTCTAATTACTAATCCAACAGATACACTTTGAATTTGACAGTTGTACCAACTGCTATCGGAACAGCACTTGATATTAATTTGAGCAATGCATCACTTGTTTTCATATCGGTTACATTTGCTACCATGGTTGGTCAATGTTCTCACTTTATTTATGTTGATCAAGTCGACACATTTGGCTAAATCTCTCTTTTCTTCTGCAGTGTAAATCTGCTGCTCCTATATTTCTCCTAATATTTGCTTTTGCATTCAGGTAAATTTTAAATATACATATTGAAAGTGTTATATCAACAAATTGATGAAATTGTTTCTTGATATTATATAATACTATATGTATATTTCTGAGGATGAAAATCTTTTTATTGTGTAGGTTGGAGTCTCCCAGTTTTAAACTTTTAGGCATTATGTTGATAATATCGGCTGGGGTTTTATTAACAGGTATGATGTTTTTAGGCATATAATTGCTACTTTTAGTGTAACTCATATGATTATTTGTTTTCCATGATTTAGTTATATGTTACAGTTTTTAATCGCACATTTGAATTTTATTATCATCAATTCATAACTACAGTTGCAAAAGAGACCGAGTTTGATTTGTGGGGTTTCATATTTGTTATGCTTGCTGCTGTTATGTCTGGCTTTCGTTGGAGCATGACTCAGATCCTTCTTCAGGTACAACTCATCTCTGATTATAATGATTATAAGAGGTGGCAAGAAGGGGGGGTCAAGAAGGACCAGGCTGGGTTGAGTTGGCTAGCACGCACTTTTAGGCACTTTTTTTGTTCAATTTTCACATTTTTTACAAATATATATATTTTTTGAACAACGATATTGTTTCTCCTAAGTCCTAACCACCTTATCAACTTGCACCTGCAAAGATTTGAACCCACACCACTTTTGTGAGGGGCAATCACCAATGCCACTAAGCCATGGGCATTTACAAATAGTTGATGGGTTTATAATGGTTAGGACTATATTATTACAATAAAAATCTGAATCTTTGAATACAATGATTAATGAGGGTGTATGCATTTAAAATAAATTTTGGGCACGTTCAACCCATTTGGCCCGTCCATCTTGTTTGTATTGTTCCTCTTTTTGCTAATTTGCTCGATTTGTTAACCCGTTTGACCCATTAGGGATAAAACACAACCCATATCGAAGCATCCATAAGTAATTTGGTTGAAATTGCTGCCTCTGATGACCATTATACAAAATTATTTTCTTTTTTGTCTCTTCAATACATAAATGTATCTCATTGCTAAAAACATGCTTCCGTCTTTGCTGGGTTGATCAACCGATTGGTAAATATTGATTCCAATCCACCCTAAAGAAAGAGGTCTATGGTAAGTAATTCTCTCTTTTTTTCTTAATTTTAATATTAGTATAGTATGATTCTGTTTATATTTTACGATCTTAAATGATCTGACTAAGGATATATCATTAGTTATGTTAAATTTGTTGTTTTTTTTGCAGGTTTGAAAAATCCCCTGACCTTAATGAGCTATGTAACGCCTGTAATGGCCCTATTAACTGCTTTGCTATCTCTAATTATGGATCCTTGGGGTGAATTTAGAACCAGCAGCTATTTTGATAGCTCTTGGCATATTATGAGGAGTTGCCTTTTGATGCTTTTTGGGGGAACTCTTGCCTTTTTTATGGTAATATTTTTATTAATTTTATATGTATTAACTTTATAAAGGCGGTGATATTTAAAAGGAAAAAAAAGCAAGAACATTTATCTAGAAATAAATTATAAATTTTACACGTTTAACTTATTGCAGGTATTAACAGAATACATCCTCGTTTCTGTAACAAGTGCAGTTACAGTTACCATAGCTGGAATTGTAAAGGAAGCTGTCACTATTCTGGTAAAAGCAAATCAAAATGTTTAATTTTTTATGCAAATTGGAATACAGTAGGCGGTTTCGTTTCAAAAGTGGTCGTCTTGTATTGAAGTTGTAATAATCATTCGAGTGTTTGACAAATTATGATTAAAAAATATAAAATAATTAAAAAGGACAATATTTTGCGGGAATAAAGAGTAGCTAAAATGAGAGTAGAAGTCCTTAGATTTTAAGATTGTGTGAATAGATAATTATGGCAGCTAGGGATATTGAAAAACCGTTGAACCTGACCGAACTGCCTTAATCAAACAAGGCGGACAGTCTGAAATTAATACGGCTGTTCGAAAGTTTTAATACTTTAATGGTCCAGCCAAAGGTTTGGCACTTGAAAGCAAGTAAGTGAGTAACCAACCCTTTAATTTGAATCAGCCTATGCAGGAACCATTTTAATTATTTGAAGATTTTCAATCCAAATTAACTATTTTGAAAAAAAATAATAATCAATTGAAACCGACATGCCAAGCCACCAAGATTGGACAGCTGACCAACCCGACCTGGCCAGTTTGGTTTGCGTTCCACAAAAAGGTAGTTAGCAGTTCAGTCCAACATTGTCGCCAAAACCTTTAAAACCTAACAGTGAACACCTCTAGTTGTCGCTGGTATGGAAGTTATCACCCAAAACCGATCATTCTGTTAATAATTCCCTTCTTTGTGTTCAGGTAGCAGTATTTTACTTCCATGATGAATTCACATGGCTGAAAGGAGCTGGTCTTGTCACCATCATGTTTGGTGTGAGCTTATTCAACTGGTACAAGTAAGTGATCAAAAGCCATCAAATGATATTGCGAAAGTATCTGATAACTAATCATGTTTTTTTTAAAAAAATTTATGATGATTACCGAGTATTTCTGATGTATATATATATTTATTAATTTTATCCTAATTCAGATATCAGAAGTTACACAAGGAAAAATTAGATCCTGGTGAGCTGGCTGGATCTCAAACCTCAGTCCCTGCAAAATATGTTATTCTGGAGGAAATGGATGATGAAGAAATTAGCCCTTGATCACTGGGTCATACACCATCATAAGTAAGAGTTTAAACATAAATGTAGATTTCATTGTTTTTTTACCAAAGGTAGATTTTGATGATTAGCGCGAACGATAAATGTTCAAGTAACCTTCTACAAAGCTTGTAAATTTCACTTTGTTATTCAACCAGTGTACACTAGTATATGCTGCCTTTATATTCTCATTCAGGTTTTGTTCAATGGATAAATATTTTTGCATTCATTCAGTTTTCGATGTGTGTATATGTTGAATTCTTTAGTTTGTAATAACCAAGCATTTAAATGCACTCTTACCTGTTTACTTACATATAGATCAATCGAGGTTTTGTCCATATCAAAAAAGTTGTCTAAAAACAAAACGGGTCAAACAGGTTCTTCTATATCAATATATATCCAAAGACCGAAATTATTACTGCAAAGATGTTTTTTTTATCATTATTGAACGAAAGTGTGTACAGGTCAACATATACCATTTTGACCCGTATTAAAAGTGGCATAAAACCTATACCATTTTGACCCGTATTAAAAGTGGCATGTTTTATGCCGTGTCCGCCCATCTTTTTGTACTATCATAATTGAACAGAAGTGTATATGGGTCAACTTGGACAATTTCAACTCATACTAGAAGTGGCATGCTTTATGTGATTATCTGACGCATTAGGTCCACCCATCTTTTGGAAATCATAATTGAACACAAGTATCGGTCAGTCTAAACCATTTTGACCCATACTAAAAGTGGCATGCTTTAACTTTTAACCCATTATCCAACCCGTCAAATCTACCCATCTTTTTTAATGATAATTGAACGAAAGTGTGTATGATTTGGACCCATAAGTGACATGTTTTAACGCACCAACGCCTTAGGTCTACCCATTGTGCCAGTTGTCACCACTACTAATAACATGTATCCAGAAAACAAATGTGTATTATTCAAACAATGCCGCAGTAGCTTTAACGGGCTACCAGAACCGAGCACTTCATGTCCTTACAAGAATTTAATTTATCTCAGTCTTCTTCCATAACAATTACAACAATTGCTATTCGCTACAAACAATCAAAACTCATAACCAGGTGAAGTACCTTTACCTTTTTATTTTCTAAATTATTCTCAGGGAGATATACCCGAAAACTAGTTTCAACCAAAAAACCTCAAAATAATATATGAGCTTTAAGCAGCTTTTGTAACTTCATGGATCGCTTTTGCCAAGTATTTAACATTGCCACTTGTGACCCCTGCCATACTGTACCACACAACTTGATCAAATTGCATCCAAAAAAACAAGTGTAATTAATAAATTGGATTTCTTTTTGCAGAGTTCTATTATTATTATTACCTGATACGACCATTGCGAGTCATATAAATATGAAATTCTTTTGTCAAACGATCAACTTGTTCAGGAGTCATCCCGCTATAGCAGAACATGCCAATCTGTTTATGATTACAAATCATGATTATAATTTACAGTCACCAAAACTAATAATGGCTGATGGGTTGATTAGTAAAATTACTTGATTAGTTATGTGTTCCCATGATAGGGGAGATCCCAATTTTTCAATGTTTTCCCTAAGAGAAGTTCTCATTCCGATGATACGATCAGCCATACCCTGAAAAGTGAAAAACAATTTTTAATATTTTAGACTAAAAGAATTATAAAATACAAATTTGACCTTAATCAAATATTGATTTTAGGCGTTTTGGTTAATTAATAATGACCAAAGAATTACCAAACACAGCTAATGGGGCAAATCCGATATATATAAAAAAGCTAAAAACAACTGACGGCAATTATGATTACAAAGGTGAGAGTATTTCAATCATAATCAAAAAAATATAATTTTGAGGATTTATTAAGAACACCCTTTTGGTAACTTTTGGCCAGCTGAACCCATTTCAGTTTTAGCTAACTCTCTCTATTAAACCCTTTAGTGGTAAAACATAACCAAATGAACCCATTCGTAAACAAACAGGTCAAATTGCCACCATGAGGACCTTGAATTCCAATACGGTATATAACAAATACCTTCACTTCCTTGAGCCACAATTGTTTTAAATCTGGATCACCAAGGATAGTTGAAACAATAAGTGCACCATGAACAGGTGGATTACTGTACATAGGTCTTGCAAGTTGCTGCAGTTGACTTTTCACAGCCACAGCTTGTTTTTCATCTTCACATACCAAACTGCAAACAAAAGTTTGCAACTTTGTATTACAAAAGTAGTTTTATAAACTGTGCAAAGCTATTAAGTTAGTAAAATTATAAAAGTCAAATAACATCAAGAGCTATGTGTATACCGTCATCCAAACAAGAAAAAAAAGAGTCCTTGCTTATATTATATTAATATTAACTACTAAGAGAAGATACAATAATCAAATTATATAAATAAGTAATGGAGAATTACCTGAGGCAGCCAACTCTTTGGCCATAAAGACCCATATTTTTCGCATATGATTGTGAACATCCAATTAAATGACCATCTTCAAGGAAAATCCTAATGGATTTTGCATCTCTTTCTGGATCACCACTTGCAAAGCCTTGATAGGCCATGTCAAAGAAAGCAAAATGGCCTTTGACCTGAAAATATTAGCATTAAAATAAAAGGTATCAACTTAAATAAACAAGATAAAAAGGTATCAAAAGTACCAACCTTAAACTGGTAAGATATTTCTTTCCATTGTTCAACTGTAGGATCAACTCCAGTAGGATTATGAGCACAAGCATGCAGCAAAAAGAAAGACCCATTTGGTGCATTCTGAGCAACAACCAAAAAAATATTAAGAAAGAAGAACTGTGAACTGTTACCTTATGAAATCTCATACACTAACATATTCTTGATACCTTAACATCATCCATCAGTGAAGCGAAATCAAGACCTTTTGATTCTGGATGATAATAGTGGAATGTTCTTTGAGGCACATTAGCATCTCTCCAAATGTTATGGTGGCTGAGATTAAGATTTTACATCATTAGCCAACGAAGATAGATCATATATGAAAATATTGTTTGTCAAAAGTCAAACTTGTAACCAGAATAAAATATACAATTACTATACTTACTTGGACCAGGTAGGGACTGGAATATAGATCTGAGAATCAGGGGAAAACCGTTTCTGGAAATCAGCAAAGATTCTGCATGCACCAGTGCCAGAAAGAGCTTGTATTGCTGCAATTCGTTTATCCTTAATCAAGTCAGAATCTTCACCATATGCCAACTTCAATGTTTCCTCAACCATTTTGTTGCTTCCTCCCATTGGAAGATACTCCCTGAAAGTAGATATGATTAAATAGAAGAACATAGAGCTTACAGGATTTTCAACTCTTGATGCTTTAATCAAATCAAATAATTCAGTGTTTGTTGAAAAACATGGGTACAGTATACAGATACTTGGATCCTATATGCTGTTGTAGTTGATATAGCTTTTCCACTTAAACAATACCAGCATCTTGACAACTTAATAGAAACTAACCTTTCAAAATCATAACTAAACCACAATTTCAATCAAAATTTTAAATTAAATTCAAATTAAGTTGAGGATGCCAGATGAGCATAAGAATTTTAAAAAAATGCTGGAAAAGGTCCCAACTCCCAAATGCATCTTTCAAGTCATTATTCATAATTCATGTGAAACTGTTCATCATAAGTTCCTAACATGATAATGAAATATGGATGTAGCCCACTAGCACTAATAGTTTCTACAATCGACACCCACTTAGATATCTCTCCACTCTCCACTATCACTAAGGTAAAACAAGCAAATGTCAACCATGGTACCCAAGAAACTATAGATGGTGTTAAAGCCACAGGTAACAAAGGAACTTTATCTTCATAAAAGCATAGAAAAAGGTGAAGAAAATAAGTAACGCCAGGAGGACCAAAATGATAAGTGGGATTTGAAAAGATGTAACCATGAACCATCATATAAATGTAACCCAACAATAGCATAAATTCTAAGCAAAATATACTAATTCTAAAGAGTTCTTTGTATCCAAAACACAAATTAAGTACACAATTGAACAATTTTACTGTATAGCTTTCTCTGCATAGTTATGAATCACTGTAGCAGTGTACTGTTTGATTAGCCATACTTAGTTTCTATCTCAACCTATAATTATCAATTAAAAATTTTGATAAGTTAAATAAGAAACTCAACAAAAAAGATTAGTATAACAGCTCGTATTACTCACATGTTCAGGTTTCCTGCAATTCGCCTTTCTGCTTCTCTAACACACTCAAGCACAACAGGCTTCCCGTTATCATCACGATAAGCTCCCTAACAAATCACAAACAAATCAGCATCTAAATCCATCTCAACAAAACAAAACCTAGGGTTCGATCGACAAAACCCCCAATCGCAAATTAAGATCGAAAACAAACACTTACAACTCCAACATTAACTTTATCAGGGCTAGAATCCGCTAGAAAAGCTTCAGTAACACCAAGAATAGGGTCTTTGGGTGCAGGCTCAACGTTTCTCCACCACGACGACATGAATCGCGAGCCATGTAAGATCGAGCTCGAGCTCGTGATTCGTGTGGTGATTGCTGCTCGTAGCGCCATGAGTTGATGATTGATGAGTGTTGTCGGAGGCTTCCGTACGACGTCCGGCGGCCGCCGGAGGTGGATTCCGGTGGGGATAGGTGGTTGTGGTGGTAGTTCGTTGAGGGTGAGATGATATGGATGATGATGGTGATATAGCCAACGGAATACCGATAGCTTATTACTGCAGACATTGGGATGCGTAAATATAGCTGAAGTCACTTCTGAACTTTTCTTTACTTTTAATATTCTTATATTCTCGAGTAATTTTGTTTGTTGTTTGAAAACGTGGCGCTACCCTATTTGATAGAGGTTTTGTCTTTTAAAGATGCGATCATGAGTTCAAACACAGGTATGATATAACTTAGTGTAATTTAAGAGTAAAATAGATTTATCGTTTAAAAAAATTTGTTTGTTGTTTATATTTTAAGTAGCATGGTAGAGTGACCTGTATTCACGGGATTGTAAAATCTAAAAATATTAATTATGATAATTTATATGTTATTAACTAGTTGTAAAAAATTCACAAGTAAAATGTTAATAAAAACAAGTATAACAAAAAAAATACTATTAAAAAATAAATCCTCAAAACAAATGAAAAGAATAGCGAATATGTATATAGTAATTTTATTAGAGTTAATGTGCTAATCGTAAATTGATAAAATAAAATACAAGAATTTTTATAAGTTTAGGATATTAAGTGTAAATTTGACTTTCCTGAGAGCATAAGTTATATAGTATATAATTGGTTATAAATTTAAGTATTTAAATAAAATAATATTTGATTAAAATTGTATTTAGTTATAAAGCATATAAAAATAAATATAGATTTAAATATTAATATAAAATATAATAAATAAAATAATACACAAAGAATTAAATAAAATAATTTAATGTGTATTAAAACTTTATTGATTAGCCGGACATAAACACCAGATCAAACAAATCAAATATGAAACAAAACCTAAGAAAATAAAACTTACAAATTGTCGAACAACGAAATAAAATATAAAACTTCAGAAAGAAACCCAAACTTGGAATCCTCTTTTTTGCTACAGGTGTACTTCAAAGCCTTCAAAAATATAAAATATAGTCTTTTTCCCCGATATTTTATAAAGAATTTATATAGCCACCAAATTCTTATCCTTCCTTTATCCATATAATTTAAACTTTAGTTTTTGAGATAATATCAATTCTTTTAGGATCACATTTTAAAGAATGATTTAACCTATAATTTTCAAATCTTCAAAAATCATCCATCGTCTTTAACATCCTTTCAAAGCTTCCTCTTATTCTTATTTTCAACTCCCATAACCACCTTTCACCTACGTAACAGCAAAAGTCATTTACAGTAGGCTCTATTTTATCAAAACGAATAAGCGAAAATATGTGTACTAAATGCATGACATGTAATAAAAACACATGTTAAAAACAATGATAAATAATATCCGAAAGTACCACTAACAGTAACTATTTGTTTATTAAATTTGTAAAAAAAAATAAACAAAAAATAAACACTTAAAAAATAATATAAATTAATAAAGCATCAAATATCAAAAAACAAAATTAAAAAAAACTCAAAAAATCAAAATCTAAAATGAAAAAAAGACCAATACGGCCCCAAATAATACGAGACGTAACGGCTAATACGGACTATATTGATATTCTACAGACCATACAATTCCGATAGATTCTTTTGGACAAAGATGTTTGTTTATAGAATCTACTTATATCAATATCTTGCCCGTTTTTTGTCGATTTCTACTCTTTTTTCATTTACATATATCATACTTTCTCCTAGGGATAACATTTCGTTTTACTACTGTATCAAACAATCTAGTTCTTGTCATCCACAAATATTGATTGGTCCACAAAAAATGATTGGTCTCGATACTATTAAAAAACCTTTTTGCATTGGATAATACCATGATAGTTGCATTACAAATGCTCTTGTGATTATGTGTGACTGTGAGTATGTAACAAATTATTTTTTATAATCTGAGTAGTGATACTTTTAAGTTTCATTACTTCTCTACTCAAGTAAGATTAATTTTCAATGCTTTTATGGTTATATGTGAAATTATAGCTATAATTGAGCAATTATAAGCCGTCCTAAAACACGTGTGTAGGTTTTTTTCCACAATACATGTTTTTGACCAAATACTAGTTAGTGTCTTTAAAAAAAGAACCAGTTTCATCTTACATGAATGCATATACATTACACGAGGCACAAGATCCTAAAAATGATATCTTTGTGTCAACGATTAACTCTATATGAATTATGAAAAATGATGAATAGTTCTTCCTTTTTATTCATTCATGTGTGTTTCACTCATTCTCTATCTGTTCACCCGTGTGTCCTCTTTATTATAATCCCATTTGTAAACTATTTGTACAATTTAAATTATTAGGTATGTGGGTTATACTAGAGGGTTTGTAGCCCAATAAATTTTTATGTGTGAATAGTGACATCCATTCTAATAAAATTGATTATTCGAGTCATACAATACAATAATGTAAATTTTAAAGTTGAATGAAAGGAGACCCTTTTAAAAAATATGAGTTAAAATTTTGTTATGGAGGGTTAAGGAAAAACCATATTGGTTTCTAGATGGATTGTAAAATTAATTTAGTTTCTAGAAAATTTGTGGTATAAGATAACGAACTCGTCAAATTGGCTAGTGAAAGGAGCTAACTCAAAGTTCAAAGTATTAAGTTTCCTTTTTATTTTTGAAAATTCAATTTTATTAGTATATTATCTTACATATGGTAAAATTGGTTTATTTTTAAATTATCAATAATTATCTATATTAATAAAACAAAATAAATTTTCATCACATGTCGTTTTCTTACACCCTACTTGTCCTTTCTCTCTCTGAGTTAGGGCAAAGATAGTGAGGATTTGTTTCACTATGTTTAACTCATTCGGTAAGTCTCGTAATCTATGTCATTTTCTAACGTATATATTACTTGTTACATGTCACTATCATAACAAATTAACCATTCAATGTTCATATTATATAATAAAGATATTATTTATATTCTTTACAAACATAAAGCATATTTTTATTAAAAATATAATTTTTATAGAAAATAAAATAAATATATTTTAATACGGAAACCTTTTGTTTAAATGACGTTTAAAATACAAATTTTTATGTTTAGAAGACATTTTTTAAACAAAATATTTTTGAAGACGAAAGTTTAAAAAATATTGTTATTATTTTATAACTTAAGCTAGTTGATTATACGTAATTCTAATAGTATGTTATCTAAAAAATTATTTTGTAACTTCTAGATACTAGTTATTAATTATTAATTTAATATTTTAATTCAACCTATGTAAAACATGTTTCTAAACTAGTATTTATCATATTTATTCAAAATTTCACACCTTTAAATACTTTGAGAATTATTAAGAGGTTAATAGCAATTAAAATCTAATTCATGAATAAACTTTTGATAATCCATGATACTATTTATAACAGTTGTTAATTAACGAGATAAGCTAGCTAGCCCACTACAAACTACAAAACACACACTTAATATCATAAACAAAGATGATACAATTATACTAGATTCTTGGCTTGAGTTGACCCTCATTGGCTAGCTTGAAAACCTCCGCTTGGGCCGCTGCAGCCTTGTTTGAGGCGAGTGCCGCCAAGAAACTGTCTCGGACATGGCTCGTTGTGAACGGAAAGTTCTTGTTCACCATGGAGTTTAGCAAAGAAGCGGTCCCTTCACGATAAAGTGCACCAATGCCATCTGTTCTAGTGTTTGCAAGTGCTTCTTGAAAGTTCATGTTCGACCCAGGAATGCCACCTGATCCTGTACCTCGACTGATTGTGGCACGCCACCACTTGAATAGATCCGATAACAAGTTCGAGTGCCTCCTCCAGAAACTATGACATTTGTCTCGTTAAAACGATGTATAAAAGCATAAATCACGCATAATAAATAATGTATATGTGTATGCATATATCATGTGTGTATTTAGAAATGTTTAGTTAATAACATTCAAATGTCGCATAAGTAAATACGTCATAACAACAACTATATAACATATATAAAGAAATTACGCCATGACGTGTCGTACCACCTCGATCCACACATGTTTGGCTTGTAATTAAAAGAGTAATATTGTAAGCGTGTAAAATAATAATATGTTATGTATATATATTAAGTATGTGTATTGTGTTAAATGTATTTTATGCTAATAAAGACAAGTTCCATATAACATGTTACATGTTTGTATGTTACTTACTCGCACGTGCCACCAATGAAGGGTGCATTCGGGTAATACGGAGGTGACGTGTCACCGGCGACCGGCGGAGCTTTTGCCCGTGGGGTGGTGGGAGACGGTGGGCTACCGGATGGTGCGACGGTGTAGGGGGTGGTGGACGGTGGGTTGATGTACGGAGTACTTGTGGACGGTGGGTTGGTGGCGGGAGTGGTGGACGACGGTGGGGTGGCGGTGGAGGGTGGTGGGTAGTAGTAATATCCGGTGGGTGGTGCCGGAGAAGGGTTGTGTTCCTCGACGGGGGAGGGTGCTGCCACCGGTTCAGCAGGAGTGGTGATCGGTGGTTCACCGCAGTTGCAACCACCGGTTGCTGGTGGTGAAGGGTTGTACACGGTGGGGGAAGGTGGTTGTGGTTCTACAACTGGTGGTTGTGTAGGTGTAGTAGGAGTATTAGTGGGTGGACTGCCACCGGTGCTTGGGGGTGGTTCATTATGGTAGCCGGTGGGAGGTGGCGGAGGGGGGTTGTTATAGCCGCTAGCTGGTGGTACATCACAGTTAGTTGGTGGTTGTTTTGTAGGGTAGTGGTGGTGGTGGTGGTGGTGGTGGTGGTGGTGATGCTCGTGCCGGTGAGATGGTGGATGGTGCACCGGCGTTAATCCGCCGCCTGAGGGTGGTGGATTTTGGTATGTAACTGAAAACAAACCATCGTAAATCAAGAATCAATTAAAATGTATACAAAAGATTACATAAAAACACACACGAATACACAATTTACAAGATGTATTATTACATTACTCAGAATTTATAAACTTTTACCTGCAGGTGGACTTGAAACTGCATACAAACGAAACGCAAAATATAATCATAAAGCAAGAATCACAAATGTATGAAAAAAAAAATATTGCAACTCAAGGTTCAAATTTTATAAACTTTTGTACCTGGAGGTGGTTCATTTGTATGATCCGGTGGTGGATTTTGATAAGTAACTGCAAATAAACAGCAACAAATCGATCAACAATCATAAATAACATACATCAGATTACATCAAATATACAAAATTCTACAACTGATTGCATAAAATTTATGAACATTTGTACCTGTAGGTGGTTCATTTGCATGATCTGGGGGTGGGTTTTGGTAAGAAACTATAAACGAACAACAGTAAATCATGAATCATGAATAGCATACATCAAAGTACATCAAGTATGCAATAATATACGACTCATTGCTCAAAATGCTTAACTTCTACCTGCGGGTGGTTCACTTGCATGCTCTGGTGGTGGATTTTGATAAGAAACTGCAAACAAGCAATAATAAATTAATAATTATAAATAGCATACATCAGATTACATCAAATACGCAAAAGTTTTACAACTCATTAATCAAAATTTATTAACTTTGGTACCTGGAGGTGGTTCATTTGCATGATCTGGTGGTGGGTTCTGATAGGAAACTGCTAGCAAACAATAATAAATTAAGAATCATATCGCAAATACCATACATCGCATTACATCAAATATATTAAAAAGTTTACAGCTCGTCAATAAAAAAAATTCTGAACTTATTGGGGTGGCTCATTTGTATTATTTGGTGATGGATCTTGGTAAGAAACTTCATTCAAAAAGCAACAAATCATAAATCATAAATAAGTAATAAAATACATCAAATTACATTAAATATTCAAAATTCCAGAACTTATTGCTAAAAAATTATGAATTTTTACATGCGGATGGTTCACTTGCATGATCTAGTAGTGGATTTTGGTATTAAACGAAAGTAAATCAAGAAGCAGGAAGATGTATTGTTTACATCTGTTTAATAAAAAAAGTTTTTTTTTTTAATTTTTTATATTTTAAAAATAATTAAAATCAAGAGACTAGACTTTATTATTTCACATTCTTGGTTCATAAAAATGTATAAAAAAATTTATAGACATATTATATAGATAGTTAAACAAGTCTTTTACATGTTTATACATGAGCTACGCGCGTCATATCTAACCTGTTAAACACAATAAGACCTGTTTTGACAGTCCCAAGGGTCATCAAGTTCAATTAAAAGAACCAAAATTTATGAAAAATCGTCTTTAAAAAAACTCTACACTTTTACCTGTGGGTGGCTCATTTGCTTGATCAGGTGGTGGATTTTGGTAAGAAACTGCAAACAAACCCACAAATCAAGATCAATGAAATGTTTCATAATATTTCATATCAAGATAACAAAATTTACAAAATTTATTATACAAAAGTTCTAATTTTTTTACCAACGGGTGGAGGAGAGCCTGCAATCGGGTATGGTGTGTATTGAAAGTTGACGTTTTTATCTTCTTGAAAGCTTGAAGAAGCACTTGACAAACTAACAACAAATACACATAAAATAAAACAAGTACTTAGGGTTTTGCTTGTTGCCATTTTTGTACTGCAACTTTTAAGAAATGGTGAGGATGAAGGGTTATGATTTAAGTGGTATATATAGCCAGAAAAGAAAGATGAAGTTGCTCGATTTCTTGATGTATGCATTTAAGTTGCATTAATTGCTGACTGCATGGTTTTTAAACAAGTTTAAGGAGTAGTTTTGGCCTTGTCTTAATAATAATAAATAATAAATATAAAAAACAATATATATCAAACATATTATTTTATATTTAATTTGAAGTTTTTCTTTTATTTCAGAGGTATTTTTCTCATGATTTGCAATTATAATTATGTTTGCTTTAGTTTTAAAACTTCTATTACAAGTTTATCATAATAAAAACTAACAATTTTTTGTAACTTATAATCAAAGTCTTTTACCTTAGTTTGATATATAACATTTACTGATTTTTCTAAAATAAACATATTTGTAAAAGAAATTATAAAATAATTTGTTATATGTTAAAAAAATAAAATCAACGTTCGATAAAATGGTGAGTTTGTAAAAAACGTCAACGGTAATAATTTCTTTATGATATAATTAGAAGGTGTAAATTTATATTAGAAATGCTTAAACTAGCGAATTCTTTTTACACCATTAGAAAAGTTTATATAGCATTTATATTAAATATACCATATATATAATTTGTATTTATTTATAATTATATATATATGAAGATATGATAGATGAGTTTTTTTATATGAAATAAGAATAGAAGTATCTTATTCATTTATTAACATTTGATATATTAAGCGTAATTTTTACATGTGTTTGTTTAACATAGTTTAAATTTATTAATTTCTATGAAACTCAAACCCTTAATTTTATAGTAGGACACCGTTATATATACACTATATATATATCATTAAACTATAATTTTTTTCACTAAATTTATATGGAGATGTAATAATATTATGTTTAATTGGTACCAATAACAGAATGATAATCTCGATGTTAAAATTATGACAAATTCACAAAATCTTATTTTGTAATGCGAAAGTTAATAAAAATGACTTGTTTTAAAATAATTTCACAATTGAAAAATAAATAAAAAGTAGAGGCTTTGGTTTATGAGTAGACCCAAAATACGGAGAAGTAATAGTATCATCTATCTATATAAATATATAACTAGAATTTAATCCCGCGCGTTGCCGCGGGGTTATTCTGTAAGACTTTAATAACATGGAACAGATATATAGTTGTCTTACGTTTTCTTGACTGAAAAAGTCCTAATTAATTTGATGAAACAAACGCAGAAGCTGCACCTACAAAGCAAAAAAAAAAAACAATATGTTAACTCCTTGGCAACAAAATCAAATCAACTTGTTGTCATAAACAAAAATAACAAATGTAGATAGCAAAAACATTTGTCGGAAATTGCAACAGTAGCTACCTTGCCGGTTCAAAATGAGCATGTAAACAAAACACATGCATCCAACAACAATTACCATAAATAAATTGGACAAGAGTGTCATTGCAGAAATAAAAAACTGACAAAAATCATGTATAAATACTCAATCTAAAAACAACAAAAATCATGGTAGATATTAAATAACAACTTGATATCATCATCATCATACATTATAATCCAAAAAATAGTAAAAATTTTCAATACATTTTATCAATTCCAAACTGAAAGTTAGATAAATCAGAAGTTTACAACCTTCAAAACACAGTGAATTCAAAACTCCAAATCATTGATGAAAAGAGACAGAGCTTACTTGTCATGTAGCCAAACCATTGGGTCAGATCACCAAATCTATGTAACATTCATAAAATATCATCTCATGTAAAGAGAAAGGAAGCTCCAGAATCAACATTCAGAAAAGCATTTACTGAAGAGGCATCCGAGTTCCCTTCAAAACACAAAACATAATGTTTTTCAATTCAAAGTATGGTTAAATTGGCAGTAAACATTTACATCAAAATACATTTGGATAACAATGAACCCAATACGAGCTGGTGAACATAGGTCTCATATTTAAATGAAAAAAAAACACATCAAATTTTGGAAACATGATTGTGCTTCCTAATACCAACTCACCATAGAGGGTTCAGTCTCCACTATTTTCAGCCCGTATTTCTTTCTACCCCTGAGCTAAAAAACCTGGTGGAGGACTAATATAAACTTATTCGTGCTTCATCCTTACTCACCATCTTTAATCAAAATTCATAAATTAGTAATGTTCAAATCCACAAGATCAGACCATATCACTGTTGAGTAGTCTTTTATTTTTATTTTAAGCAGCCTAAACATGTATACAGGTTAAGAATCAGATGTGTGTTGCTCTTACATCTCCATTCTAAGCATAAGGGCTCATGCATTATGTCACATCCCGGCGGAAGCGTGAAACGATGTTCGGGTGTGACTAGCTTTTATCAGAGTACAATGGTTTATATTAAATAACACAGATTAAGTAGAAACAAATTACTGACATGCTTTTATTCATAATATTCGAAGTTACATCATATTACATAATATATCAAAATTAATGTAACTAATTACAACTAAATTAAACTACAGCATGTCTTTCAAACACGGTGGAAATGGGCATCCACGTACACACTAAAGTCAACGATGTTGACTGTTAGGGTGACACAAACCCTTCCCACGATTTCTCCCCAGCCAGTGTGGATGTCAAAACTAAAATCAAATGAGTTAGTCATTTTTCTCTGAAAAAGCACACTAAATAAAGTCAACAAAGATGTTGGTGAGAATCACAGGTTTATATATAACAAAAGTTATTTTGTTGATGTATTAGTTACAACCAAACCTGCACAAAACATAATCATACTGTCACGAAATAATTCACAAAATCGAG
>BJCO01465214.1:0-15474 GCA_018326465.1 Flaveria floridana | reverse complement strand
GAGATATGAAGAGTTTTCAAAGGAAGTCAAAGAATAGGTAGAACTAGGTCCAAGGGGGAGTTTGTTGGTATACATGTCCCTAGTTCCAGTTCTAATGTACTTAAATGTTTAATGACTTTCATTTTGTTACACTGATGTAATCATTTTATATTTGTAATGAAAAACTCTTGAATGAATGAATATGTGTTATTGAATGTCTTGTATCTTTATATTATTGTTTATTACACACATATATGAACATGTTATATGGGTTTACAGTTGTTATACATAGTTCTATGTCAATAAAGATTCAGGAATGTGTTTAACTAAGTCTTATGACCCAGTCGCCTGACTGAACCATGCGTGTGAGCCAGTCGCACGACTGAGACATGCGAATGACTCAGTCGTACGAATGATTCAATGTTATGGTTCATACGTATGTATGAATGGATCATATGACTTAGTCGCACGACTAAGCCATACACATGGCTCAGTCGTACGAATGAAGACTGTAACCTATAAATATCACTTATTGGTGGAAAAACATAACACTTCGAGAATTCATAACCCTAGCCGTCCCAGAACATCCAAGTCATCCCTTCAACTTCATAGAGCGCTTCTGATCATTCCTAATCAATTCTTAACATTTTTCTAATCGTTAGTTTTGATCAGATTAACGTTCTCCCTGATTGGATTGCCAATCCAATAGGATTCCGCACTATTTGATCTAGTTTTCACGTAGATTCGGTTAGTAATAGTTCGTACTCGGTCCTAGCAAATCCGTTATCAAACTTTGAAGCAAACTTTCCTAAATGATCTCTGGTGTTTAATATTGATACAGGACTATCAAATGACTTGAAAAATCCAATGTATGGTTTTCTGTGAAAGAGAAGTTCATATGGTGTTCTGTTGCTTTCTTTTATTATCAAAGTTCGATTTTGTACAAAGCAAGATGTGTTAACTACTTCTGCCCAAAAGATAATAGGCAGTTTAGCATCGGCTAGGATTGTTCATGCTGATTCAATTAGTGTTCTATTTCTCATTTTAGCTACCCTATTTTGTTGAGGAGTCCTAGCTGGACTAAATTGATGAGCAATACCTTTGGTTGTATAAAATGAACTTAGATCTTCATTTTTGAATTCAGTACCATTATCAATTCTAATTGATTTTACTTTGTTATCAAGTTGGTTCTCAATTTTAGTGATAAAGTCCTTTATTATTTGTGATGCTTTATTTTTATGAAGTAAAAAAGAAAACTCATGTAAAACGTGAATAGTCATCAATGATCACCAAGCAATACTGTTTCTTTCCAATACTCATAACATGAGTTAGTCCGAAAAGATCCATATGAAGTAGCTTCAATGGAGTATGTTTGTGTTCACAAGCTTTGGTTTGTGAAACGACTTATGTTGTTTTCCTTTAAGACATGTAGAACAGTGATCAATGAAATGGAATTCTTTTAGAGATAAACCAATATCTTTGTTTCCCTTTACCAATTTGTTCATTTTTTTTGAAATTTGTATGTCCCAGTCGGCTGTACCAAAGTTGTGACTCATCAAATGATGCTCTAGACACAAGACATGTTTCTTCTTTAGGATGTGCAGAATCAAGGTTTAAGACATAGGTATTATTCTTCCTCTGAGTCTTCAAGACAACCCATTCCTCAAGAATTTGAAATCCTGATTTCAAAATGTAACAATAAGTGTCAGTGAATTGAGTCGGATATTTCTTGTCACATATTTGGGACACACTAAGAAGATTGAAGTTTAGCTGCTTGCAGTAATTCACTCTATCAAAGCTTAGTGATCCATTCATCACAGATCCTTCACCGGTAATTTTGCCACCTTGTGAATCTTCACTAAATGCTACAGTTGTTCCTTGAATGTGCTTGAAGTCATGAAGAAGAGAACGATCTCCTGTCATGTGTCAGGAGCATCCACTGTCCACATACCATAGACTGTTGGACCTATATGGATAACCCTACAATCACAAAGAAACTAATTAGAACATGGAACCCAAGCCATGATGGTCTTGGGTTTCCTGATTCTATCTAATACTGTAACTTGGTACTTTCGGTTGAGGCTTAGAGGATGATACATTGATTGATTTGTGTGGGGTTCTTGTTTTCTTTTGATTAATTTCACTGAAGTGTTAGAAGAGTCGTCAAACCTTTTATTCCTATTTCTAGATAGAAATTGGGCAAATCTTGGATTTTTAGAAATCACTTTTGTTTTGGATCTTGGAAAAACATTAAGTGATTGTTTCATAATTTTATTTAAATTTTGTTTGCCACTCTTTGACTGCTAATTGTCATAGAAGTCATCATCTGAATTTAAAATTCTTGAATGTCTATTGTGTTATGGACATCTAGTTTTGACATTAACAGTTGAAATTGGTGAGATAGGCTTGTTTTGTGATATTCTCAAGCTTTCTGATTAAATAAGCAATTAGATGTATTGTGATTTGTCATATCACATGTAGAACAATACTTATTAAAATAGCAACTTTTGTTTGAATGATTGTTAATGTCACAGATTGAGCAATATTGACTGAAATAGCACTCATCTGTGTTATGATTTAACATGTCACAGTTATCACAATACATCCATTTGGTCTTTTTTTAGAGGATGAAGCTTCAAGATCCTTAACTGGTTTTAACTTTGACTCTTGTTTTATTTTTGTTGAAGAAGCAAGTTCATCCTTTTTTATATCAGTATATTGTTTCATAACTCTACTGTGTTTTTTGTTTGAAGGATGTATTTGCTTCTCTTGAGTCTTTCTCACCTCTGAATCAAATTGTTCAACATCCTTTTGGTTGAAAATGTCAAAACCTATTCCTTGTTTTGACTTCTGGGGTGAGGTCAGTTTAATTTTTTTTTGTGTTTGAATCTTTGGTGATCTTGCTTTGAATGGTGGAGATGCTACTTCTTTGCCTTTAGGTTTCATTGAAACCTTGTCTGATTTGCTTGAATTGTTTGGAGATTTAAACTAACCATCAGACCTGCTTTTATCAGTTTGTTTCAAGGAAGCTTTAACATTCTTAATCACTTTAAGCTTTTCTGGGATGAATTTCATAAAAGGAGCAATTTCCTTGACTGGACTCTTTTGTTTCTTAACAGTAGCATGTTTGTTTGAGCACTCTTTTATCTTAATGGGATTACCTAATCTGATTTTATGCTCATCTATTTCTATGTAGACTTTTGGGTTATTTTGAGGATTAGTTATCCGTGAAACTAATGTTTTAGTTTCAGTAGATTTAGGTTCAATTGATTCAGACAAAGTGAGTGTCTTAGGCATAACAGTGTAATTGTCATTGTAAGGTGGAGGACAAGAATGTTCATTGAATTAAACATTAGTTGATTCATCAATGATGTTTAAGAGAATCAAAACTTGAGATCCTTTTGTGAATCATGTCCTTGAGATCCTTTTGTGAATCAAGTAACTCCTGTAGCTTGGTATAAGAGAATCAAAACTTTTCAAGTTTTACTTAAGTAGCTGATTGCTCAGCTTTTGTTTTGGTTAACAATTCTGTTAACCTCTTGACGGGTGGTCCATGGGACATCTCTTAAGTGTGTTAAAAGACGAGTAATTTCCCATTTAGTCATGTAATTGTTTTGAATTAGATAACTACAGTTGCTTGCATTTCAGGTGCGGTTGGAGCTTAAAATGCGGACAATGTTACTCTGGATGGGAATGGAGTGGAACGAGAATCATAAGGATGGAAAGAAGAAACAAAGGAGTTGTTTCAGGGGTCCACCGTAACTTACGGTAAGCACCGTAAGTTACAGTAGCCCCTGAATGTTCCAATTCCACACCGTACGATAGTAGAGTTCTAGCATAAACAAATGATTGCTACCGTAACTTACGGTATTACGGTAGGCTCTGGCGAAAAAATGTAACTGCCCTCTTTTAATCCGTTTTGAGGGACCTTTTCATCTCTCAGAAGGAGTGGGACGTTTCTCAGAGTTCGAGGGGTGATTTTTGGCTGAAGAAAGTGTTTATGAAAGATTGCTAACATTTTGGTTTTGTATTTTGATTCATATGAACTTCAATCTTTGTGTTATGATAATTCACCAAACCATGTCCGGCTACACTTTCGGTTATCATCTTAGGTGGAAGGTTTCTCTATGACTTTGGTATGTTTATCTTTATTTATAGAATAATAAACTTGGTATGGTTGCTATGTTTGTTATGGTGCATGAATGTTTGTTTGTAAATTGTTAATTGATGTTTTGATCTTAGTCTAAACCATACATTCTTGGTGTCGTTGACAATCGAGATATCACGGGAGGGGTTAGGGTTGGATATTGGTTAATTGGTCATCGGGTAACAACCTCACGTTTATGTAATCCGAGTACTTAATATCCTTTTATCACAACAAACGTTTATGCATGAGTCATGTCTATGTGACTCTTTCTAGTTGGATTTAGGCATAATTGTTAATGGAAACCGGAAACCTAAGATGGTCATTCTCTCTTAATCTATTTTAACAACCAATTTTGATTTGCAATTAGTCTGTAATTTAGTTTCTAAGACCAAACAATCAAACTCTTGAATTTTAATTTTTGCAATTTAGTTTAATTTGAGTTAATTCACAAAGCTATATAATTAACATACATTCCACATACTCCCTGTGTTCGATACCCACTTACCACTATCTATTAGTTGTAGTTGGATTAAATTTGTGTGTGACTACGACAACACATCATCTATCATTCTCAGCAACAAGAGTATACTTTTCACCATGCAGCTTTTCAATGTCTGAAAGTAATGACTTGATTTTGATTTTAAAGCTTTTCATTTCATGTGTTAACATTTTAGATTTTACTTTTTCTTCTTTGATTTTAGCAGCCAGTTTGTGATTGTGTTCTCTGTATCCTTGTAATTCATTAATACATTTTTCACTACAGAGATTTGATTTTACCTAAGATGGCATGGGAGTTGGGCTATCATTGATATGAGCCATGAGTGCATGATTTTGAAATTAAGGTTTGACTTCCTCTGTATACATGCTCCAATCACATACTCCATCTTGTCTGATCACAAGAGCATTTAAGGTAGATTGGTTGTTTACATGTGGTTGTTGGGTCAGTTGATGTTGATTTTGATGTGATGGCTGATGATGATGCTGATGCTGAAACTGATTTTAATGACTTGATTGAGGAGTTGATGCTGATTGAGAAGAAGATTGCTGACTGTGTGAGCTTCTTTGGTAGTTATTATTGTTTCTATAGGGTACATTACATTCCCTTGAGAAGTGACCAGTCATACCATAGTTGAAACACTTCACCTTGGATTTGTCATAACTAAGCTTAGTGTTCTCATTCAAGCATAGTTTCTTCCCCTTTCTTAAGAATTTCTTTGCTCTTATAGCAATCATGGCCATTTGCCATTGTAAATCCATTTCTTTCGGATTTTCTTGAATTAACTGAGCTGAAGTAAGTCTTCCTCCCAGGTATGCCTTAAAACTTGCAACGAAGGCATTGTAAGTTGCCTTTTGTTCTTCAGACTTTTGATCAATAGTTATGCTAGTGGGTGTGGAAGTGGATGGATTGAGAGATGATTGCTTGGGTTGTTGAGATGATGCAATGAATCCAGTGGTCCCGGATGGATCTCTAGAGGACAGAATATCATCTTCTTCAATTATGAAGGCATTTTCCATAGAATGAGTTTCTGATGGGAATTTGTATGCCTTAATAACTTGAGGTCCACTTAAGTTTCTGCTTTCTTTCATCGAACTCAAGAGCTTCAATTTAGGCTATCATGATGTCTAAACTTGTGCTCTCCAAATCAAGTGTGTTTTTCAGCATGGTCACATTTTGCTTCCAACTTTCAGGTAGACTATGGAGCATTTTCTTGTTCATTTCTTTCTCCTTGTAAGTGACCCCCATTATCTCCAGATCATTTACCAATTGGATAAATGTATGAAGTTGTTTTGAGATAGACTCTCCTTTGGTGTGATGGAAGGTTTCATATTGATTAATCAGTTTATCTCTATTAATCTCAGTCACCCTACTACTACCTTCACACATGATCTATAGTGCATCCCATACACCTTTTATTGTGCTATGTTTTTCTAATATTTTGAGGACATCCATCTTTAAAGCCTGAGTTAGAATGGAGTAGGTCTTAAGATCAATCTTAATCTTCTTATAATCATCATTATCAAGATTAAGATTTGGATCCTCAATGGGGATTCTGACTGTCTTGTATTGTGTAGCTTGGTCGGTATTCAATGACACTGGAATGTAAGGCACTTTGCATATTGATATTCAATAATCCGGATCTACACCTGTAATATATTTCCTAAACCTGATTTTCCATTTCTTAAACTTAGATTTGTGTTTAAGTATTGGAGGTTTAGAAGCATGACCAAGTTCAGCAAAGTTAATAGAATCCATGTCTAATAAACTGATTTTAGAATGTTTGAGTATGGTTTAAGTTGATTTTAAGTCCAATAGTTCAAACAGTCCATGGTTTCAGAGTATTATAGGTCTTCTATGAACATTAACAGCAGTAGGGTTTTTCAAACAGCTATAGATGTATTTTTAGTTACTTTTGTTGATTTTATGTAATTTTTGTTGGTTTCCGTCACAGAACTAAAGTAGACTGATGACTTTCAGTTTGTTCAACTTGAAGATCAGTGAAAGAAGATGAAGTTTTTCGGTATTTTTTAGTTGTATGATTATTAACAGTAGAAACTTGTTAATAAACAACTCAATCACTAGATCAATCAATTTTCAGTCAAGATCTGAGCAAATCTTGAGATGAATCCGAGAGCCAAAGCTCTCATACCAATTGACTGGGCTCGAGAATTAAGTTCTCTATTGATGTGGCTTCAATAAGGATTGAATATGATGATTGAGTCAATGATTAAGAAGTGGAAATACAGAATCTAAGAACAATGAATGCAGAAAAGATACTCATAAATGCTTTGTATATTGATTGGTGAACAAAAAAAGATACACTGTGGGTACTAGGGTTTTCAATATAGTAAAATGACAACCACAGAACCTCGTAACTTGAGTAGTAGGTATCTTACAAATGAAAAACTTTCATATGATATATATTCTATTCTATTTATAGGCTGACATAAATCCTGTATAAAAAGAATAAACTACCCTGATAACTATATCAAAATACTAGTTTGAGTACAAAAGTCTTCATCAACATTTGCGGTTGAACATCCATGTTAACTAATGTGGATGCCTTGGGCATCATCAGCATTTGTTGATTGTCTTCAGCATTAAGTGTTTGGTCATTAGCATTGACAAATACGGATGAACAAACACTTGCCAGCAATTCTTCGTGTATCTGCATTGGTTAATGCGGAAAAACAAATGCTCAATCACATTTGCTCTGTCTGTCCGTATTTGTATATGCAAAAGAACAAATGCTTGTCAGCATTTGTTCTTTGGTCATCCGCATATACAAATGCGGATAGCCAACACATGTCTTCTAATCTTCATCCGTATATCTTCTTGGACTTATAGGATGTTACCAATAGAACAACCATCAACCACCACTTGAATAGGCATGTATGATCCTTTCAGGGTCCAACACAACCAAACTGTGCCGCCAAAAAGTGAACAGATTCATCAGCTACAATTAGACAAGCTTGCAACCTTATCAAATCGTTCCTTCCAAACTTAAGCAGATCCATAAGGTCAATGATACGGTAGCCTTTATCCACACAATGAATCAATACATGACTCGTCTCCTTCTCAAATTCCTTGAAGTTGGTCTTACTCCAAGACTATACATCAATCAACATCTAAAGCTTTGATAATCATGAGGTTTTGGCAGCATCATCTTAGAGGGAGTATTATTGGACTATTTAAAGATGATACTTACCAAATCCTAAGTGCCAAATCTCATGATGATTACCAAAACCAACATGGTGAAGCTATGCTGAAAATATATCAAAACGAAGAAAATTGACCAAAGTCAAACTTGGTCAACTGTGATCAAAGTCAACAATCAACATCAGCGGTCGTCCCGAATGACGTCAACACCCGGTAGTCACAGATCAGCAACAGAGAATTTATCAGACTAAGAAGAATATTTATGTAATCATTAGGGCTTAAATGTAATTTTTTTTCATTTGTGTAAAGAGTATAAATTGACTATGTGTAGTCATTTTATACTCTAACCTCTTAAAAAATCACTAAGAATCCAGTATAGAGGCTAGTGAGAGAAACAATTAGGTTGAGTGTGTGTGAGAGAGAATTTTCTTACAAACTCCCTTTTTAATCTCCTAGCATCAATCATACATAATGAATGAAATTTTTATGAATATGTGTTCTTGAATTGTTTATCATTCATTCATCATCATCACTGAAAACTTGTATAGATCTTCATTTGAAATCATCAACGGGTCTGTGAGATTTCACGTTACATATCTCATAAACAACAACAATACGATTACAATATTCGATCCATCATCAGAATTAATATTTCAACATATTTTATAGAACCAATGTCTTTAAGATCTAAGGCAACACCAAGTTGTTGAATGACTTTGTCAACGGATTTAGGATTGTTTCCTATGATGATGATGTCATCTACATATACAAGGAAACAGATTAGAGTACATATACAAGGAAATAGATTAGAGTACTCATGGACTTGTAGATGAATAAAGATGGGGGTCGTGAAGTTGAGTTGTTGAAGTGCGGTTGAAAGGCGGCTGAACCACACCATTGTTGGATATTTTAACATGTAAAGAGATTTATATAGGAGATATATGTGATATAATGTGGTAGGATCTACAAAGCCTAGTGGTTGTCCAAGATAGATTGTCTCTTTGAGATCTCCATATAGAAAGGCATTTTTAACATCAAGTTGTTATAAAGACCACTTGTTGGTGGCAGCAAGAGACAACACAATCCGAATGGTGGTGGATTTAATGATTAGGCTGAATGTTTTATGAAATTAATCCCATCTTGTTCACTAAAGCCTTTTGCTACTACCAATGCCATGTAGAGATTAAGAATGCCCATTTTGTCTTTTTGTAGAGCCACTTACAATTAACAATATTAGTATTAGACACAGGCGGCAAAGAGACCATGCGCCATTCTTTACAAGAGCAAAGTACTCTTCAGCCTTGGCTAGACGCCATTTAGGGTATTTGTTAGCAAAGGTAAAGTTTGTGGGTGTGGTCACATGAAGCTTGGTTGATGCATGATAGGCTGAAGGGTTAAATGGGATCGATTTCATGGGTTAGGAAGTAGGTTAGGAGGGCATATATAAGGTAGTGGTAATGGTGGGTGTTGGTGGTGGTGGTGAGGGTTGGGTTGTTGTGAATGCTGATTAGGAAGGAGTAATAGTATATGTATAAGTAGGGGAGGTTGAGGAGGTGAGGTGATGGCCATTGGAGAGGTAGGGTTAGCTATAGTGTGTGCGGTGTCTGGGATGGTGTTAAGTGATGGGTAGTAGCGTTTCAACATTTTGGAATAGAGGATCATGCAAGAAGTGAAAGACCCGTTTCAATGATTTGACAATGTCATCTTTCAACAATGCCATTTTGTTTACTTGTGTGTGGCCATGAATGATGGTGAATAATACCTAGTGGATTGAAAAAATTAGAAAGGTTCCGAAATTCTCCACCCTAATCGGTTTGAATGCTTTTGAGTTTAGTTTAGAGTTATCGCTTAACCATGGCTACAAATTATTTGAAGATATTGTATACAGCTAAAGTTTTTTTAAAAATGAAATATCCATATATAACGTGAGAAATGATCAACACAAAGCATAAATTACTGATCACAATCAAAAGATAATACATATGAAGGTCCAAAACATTATAATATATTAAATGAAAATATTATTGCTATTAAAAGAAAAGTTGGTCAAAGAAAGTTTTGTGGACTTCCCTAATTTACAAGAAATGCAAATAGAAGGGAACAATTTATCAGAACTAGGAAGTAAATCTTTTGAAAGCATTGTTTACAGGAGACTGTGATGTGGATGTCCAAGCCTTTGATGCCAAACTGAGACGAAGCTCATGTGGGAGACAATGTGCACTTATTGATGGATTGAAGCGGAGTTCATCATGGCTTACCCTCATGAGAAGGGTAGTGCATGTAGATTTGTCTTTCACAAGAAAGAAAAATATGTAAAATTCAAAAAAATACACGGTTATCAAGATAAAAGTTTTCTGAACATAGAGTTTGTTTTGTTTATTTGTGGAACATGAACAATGTTTTTCAAGGAAAATGTTTTGTTGGGTGAGGAAATATGTGCAGAACCGATGTTAAGATGGGTGAGCCTACTGTTGCCAACATGAAGGAAGTCATCGCAATGATATGCTTTAGATTTACCTAAATTTATAAGATCAGGGGTGACATGACTATTTGGCAAGTGATCTTCAACAGATGGTGGATGGATCTCGTTGAGGCAATAAGATGGGATGTGACCATTGCCACATCGATTACATGTGCCATAAACTATGTTTTAGTTGGAGGCCCATTCAAACTGACTTCTGTTTCCAATAGAGTTATAATTGATGGAGCCGCTACCACGAATACGGTTGGAACCACAACCATGATTATTTTGTTGAGATGTTTGATAGCTATAGAATGCTTGGGAAGGAGTGGAAGGTGTAAGTTGATAGCCATGTTAGGCATCAAATTGTTGAACTGTTGAAACAGGGGTAGTGGGTGGGGTAGTGGATGCGGGTGTAGAGGAGGTTGTATACCATTAGAGGCGTGGCTGATGGTAGGTTTGTTTTGACTGAGATGTAATCATGATAAGACAACATAGCATGAAGTTCATTGAATTCAACCGTGAATCGTTTGGCTAAAAGAATGGTCTTTAACCCATTGTATTTTTGACGTAGTCTAGTCATAACAAGCATTACGAAGTCTTTATCTTTGATTGGTTCTCCATTTCTAGAGAGGGCATTGGCATATTCTTGGGCCTAGTGAGGTAAGTAGAAAGTGTTTCATCACCCTTCATCTATCTCCATCCTCTAGTTGGTTTTTAGTGTGTATTCATATGAAGATGTCTATGGGGCAAAGACTCGTTCAAGTGATAACCAAATATCACATGCAATGTCACCTTGAATATGTTGGAATGAAGCCTTAGAAATAATGGATGTTAGGATGATATGAACATGAGCATCATTACTCAATAATGTCATATAGTTGGGGTTGGTACAAGTGGTTAGGGTTGTTTGTTCTTAGTCGGGTTTAATGGAGGCTGAAACTTCAATTATAGTGGGTGACAGATAGGGTATGGAACCCTCGATGTATCTAAAACATATTGTTGGTGGTTAAAAAACGGTTGGATCATTGTTTTCCAATAACCATAGATGTTAGGGATAGGGTGAAAGCAAACTTGTACGAGTTATGTGAGGTTTTCTCTTGGGTTATGAAGGTTGCAAGGAGAGCCATCAAGATGGGATGATGTATTAGGGTATAGAATGTGGTTGTTGTGGAATAGGTTTGTGGCCGGCAGTTATAGTTGTTTGCGCCTGGTATTACGGTTGCGGCTAAGGTTTAGATCGGTCACAAGGAGGTGGTTGTAGTAGGATGGCTGGTGATGTTGTGACGACAACAGTAGGGCGGTTGTAAGAATTTAGGGTTACGTTCTTAGCTTCAATACTAAGTTGATCCGTATAATTGTAAAATGGGATTGTATTGTATAAAGTATCATTATAGAATACATGTAATATATAATAACAAACTTATGTATGTGTCCCTCTACTATAGAAATAGATAATCCTAGACTAACTTATCTAATATGTCTAACAATATGTATATCTACTTCGGATATAAATTACTTTAATTTTTTAATAAAGTATTTTATTTTATCGATTTATTTTAGAACAACCATGGCCATCTTTTAGTTTCAGAAATGAAATAATTTAATTAAAATAAACTATATTGTATAGATAAATCAATCTATGTGATAAATGGTGATAACAAATATTGGAAGAAAGTTTAAAATGCCCTTCTAGAGGAATTAGTCATAGTTGTTATAGATACCTCTTTGTAGCTGTGAAGTATTTAGATCTTCTCATATGCAGGTTTTCGAAAATTCCCAACTATAGGCTCATATTTGCCTTTCAAAGAAAAAATAGGCTCCAATATTATTTGATCAATATTCACTACTAGAAAAAAATAAATTTGCTACTCGTTTTTCCGTCGCAAATACGTAAGAAAACAGAATTTGCTACGCATTTGCGACAAAAACAGTTTGTCTAAAAAATGCTCGTGGCAAATAGTTTACGACGCACTTGCGACGCAATATACGACATATTTGCGACAAAAAAGGGCGTAGGAAGCTGCTACATATTTCCTACACATTATACTAATTATCTTAATTTAATAATTCTGAAGTAAATATGAATTGCAACACATTTGCTATGCAATATTATTATTAATATAAAATACGTATTTTAAAACAACGACGCATTATCTACGCAATGTCAAAATACATCTTTTAAAACAACGCATTAGCTACGCGACTGTCAAAATACGTATTTTAAAACGACGACGCATTTGCTACGCAATGTGAAAAAAAAGTATATTAAATGGATGTCAAAATACGTATTTTAAAAAATGACGCATTTTCTACGCAATGTTATTATTGTGATAAAAATACATATTTAAAAATAATGACACATTAGCTACGTAATGTCAAGATACATATTTTTTAAAACAACGACGCATTTGCTACAAACTTTTGTTTATTAGCGACAGGAACCCATATGGTACATTTCTAACGGATTTGCTACACAATTATTTTTTTATTAATATTTTTTAATAAAACAAAAAAATCCAGATTTTTCTGCTAAAAATAATTTCTTTTACTAATCATGCTTTACAAATCAACTACAATTTCACTCACAAAATATGGTTTTCAAACAAAATACAACCACCGTTCAAGTATGTTTAAACTACAAAAATAAAATATTTAGATAACAAAACAATTACTAATTACTAGAATGTTGTGTTTATTATACATATCTTGTATTTGGTGCATTTGTTGTTGAGTTTGTTGTGCTTGTAGTGGGGTTTGTTGTTGCAACTCCTCCATTGCCTTCATCTCCTCTTCAAACCAGGTTTGCATTTGGGCTTGCAAAGTTTCAACCTACAAATTCATTAAAAATGTATAATAATTAGTGAACAAACGACATACAATTATAACAATAGTAATAACAAGATCTACATACTCTAAGTTGTGTTTGTCGATACTCCGTAGATGATGGCGCAATACCGTAAGATGAGGATGGTGTCCCGGTCACCATGTAATTGAGATCCGAAGATCGTGTGACCGTCTGCCTACATATGCGCCCACACATCAGGATTATCCTCAGTGAAGTACTGCCAATATAACCTTGTCATCTCTTGAAAATAGTCATTTACAATCCATCAAAACATGTTTTTAATGTACTAAATGTTGATACGATAAATATATTAAAAATGATAAATATAACTTATATAAGCTTGTTTGGATCGGTCGGTACAAAATTTTATCCCCTTCAAGTTATAAATGTCAAGTGGATACCATCTATAAGAAGAAGTAACAATAAAAGAACCATAGAAACTGTAAACACTATCAATCATTTTCTAATAACATGATAGATAAAAAAAACTCACATACAATGGTGGAACAAAATCGTTCCAAAAAAAAATCAACACTAGGTTTTATGCTTCGAACCTAGTTTATGCTTCTAACATAAATATGATGGATCTAGGGTTCAATTTTGGTAGCTAAGTACCATGAATGCACTACAAAAGACATTATGTTGGCTAAAATAAATCATTTTAAATGCCAGGGTAAATATAGTACTGTTATGATTGTTGCATAAGTTCAAGTTATTTGATCCAATATGCCTATGTGCTGCAAGCATAGAAAGAAAAACATAAAGTAGCCGCTAATGAGCATGTAAAGTGTTGGGTAATGGGTCAACATGGATGGGTCAATATAGATAGAGGCTGATTGAGTTGGGTTGAGCCAAAACACTTTTGTCCACATTCTATATTATTTCAATAATAATCTAACAAAGCAGTTTAAGAGGTTTTATGAATTGAAAATAACCTTATGGGTGGTCTGTTGCTGATATAATCTTCGATTGAATTGATTTTGTATTATGAAATTAATCCCATCTTGTTCACAAAGTAGTTTAAGAGGTTTTACGCATTTGCGACACAATTTATGATTGTTAGTGTTTTTACTTTTTTTCATAATAATAATAATAATAATAATAAACAAACAAAATAAAATTAATAAAAACATAAGAATATCAAGTGCAACGTTATTAATTTTATTTTACTACTCATTTGCGACGAATTCGTTAACTAATTCGACTTTAATTAACTTGGGTCGGAATTGTGTCGTAATTCCGCTACGCATTTGCGACAAAAGCTAGAGTTTATAAAGTTTTGTCGCTTTCTTGTCGAAAGTTTGAAGAAAATGTAGGGTTTCAGCTTTTGTAAGATATGTGTCACAATTGTGTTGGAACTTACGACACAAAATTTTGCGTCGCAAATTTGCGTAGCAAACATAACAGTTTTCTAGTAGTGAATGGTCAAAAAATTTAATGTGACATAAAAGTATTTAAATACAAAACTGAGAGTAAATAGATAAGATAAGGTAGTTTTGGGATTTAATTCAACCATTCAATATTATTTCCAAAATGACCCCCCCTCCCCCCCTAATTTCTTCCTAAATGGAAAATTTTGTTTCTATATTATTTTCATTCATCCAATTTTTTATTATTTCTAAACTGAAAATTTCAAGCACTATCATCGACTGCAACAAAATGGTTTCACAATCTAAGCCATTGTTTTAATCTTAATTTCAAGTTATTAGTTTTGTATTATAATTTATCAAAGTTTTTTTTAAGTGTGATAGTTTACTTATTGAATCTTAGTTTCAATACTTAATTTCATTCTTGATTTTGTAGGTGCATGTCTAACTGTAGGTGCATGATTCAATACTACCATTTGCCACCACCAATCTCTACCAGTCACCACGACCACCACCATCGACCACCACCAGTAGCACCCATCGACGCCACCACCACCACTCACCGCCACTGGGAAACACCATGGCTCACCAGCGGCCATCAACACCACCGACCATCATCATCATACCACTTTTACATAGGGCTCGCGCAGGTCGATTAGGGCTCGCGCGGGTCGATTAGGGCTCGCGCAGGTCGATTAGGGCTCGCGCAGGGGGAGGGGAGGCCGCCGATCGAGAGCGCAGGGGGAGGGGGAGGTCGGCGATGTGGAGAAGAGGGGGGAAGGGACTGGGTCAGGGACTGGGTCAGCGATTTTCCGGGTCAGCCGACTCGGTCAGCCACAACAAACGCACTGACTCGCTGACCGAGTCAGCCAGTCAGTGGTCCGACGCGTGGTCAGTGACATCAAACAGGGCCTTAGTAATCACAAATCAAATAATAAACTCATTCTAACTTCTGCTTAAGTAAGTTTGTATAACATGTGTGTGTGTATATATATATATATATATATATATATA
>BJCO01465213.1:0-16255 GCA_018326465.1 Flaveria floridana | reverse complement strand
GGATTTTGTTGTCTAGTTCATGTATCCAGCTGGCCTTCAAAGTATGGCCGTCTGTAGGTTGTAGTATATAGTGTCTCAAGTCTTGTAACTTAGAAATCAGTGGTGTATGCTTGTGCTTGAATATTTGTAACTTTGAAATTGAGAAGCAATATACAACATCCTTGAAAACTAACTACTTGTGTTGTTATCTTGTTCTGTTATTTGTTCTAAGTTTACTTGTGTTCTTTGCATCACCATAACCAGTTCCCCATTTGATATGTTAAGTGTTCTAAATACACTCTCCTCATTGTGTTGTTGTGTTGTAAGTGCCACCCTTCAACCTGTCCTGCATAAACCCATAATAACAATTGTATATTTTTATCTTTATAAAACACAAACATACGAATTTACACCCACGTTTCCACGTTACGTGATAAAATTCACCGTTAACATTTAAATCGCGTAAACACATAAGCATAACACAATAATCATCTAATCAAATAGATTTTCATTAATTTAACATTATTAATTATTATTAGGTCACCAACGCTAAACGACGACTAGTGTGTGCTCACGACACGTGTATGCAAGACTTAACAGAACTAACGGAGTTTTGCTAACGAAAAATTACCGGATGTCACAGTGGCGGGGTGGGCTGGCTTTGGTGGTGCTGTTGCAGGCGTGGAGGTGGGTGATGGAGAGGAGATGAACACCAAAGAGAAGAGAGTGAAGGTGTCATGGTCAAAGAAGTTTAAAATCAAATGAGACAAAAAGGTTTTGTTTATTTGGTGATATGATAGTCTGACAATAACAAAAAGTACATAGGGTAAAATTACATATTTACCCTTGATGTAATCTCAACCTTCCAATTAGAATCTTTAATTTTTAATATTATATCAATGGTCATGGTAAGGTGTTTGGGTTCTCACAATTTCTTAGGGTTCTAATATGAACCCATCTCTCTCTCTATCTCTCTCTCTCCGGCCCATATATATATATATATATATATATATATATATATATATATGTGTGTGTGTGTGTGTGTGTGTGTGTGTGTGTGTGAAAAATCAAAAGATAGACTCGGTATACAAACGAAAATCAAAACAAAAAAAGAGAAAAACAAATAAAATGAGCAAAAAGATATCAAAGAAGGCTATTTAGGAATAAATGATGCAATGAGCACATTAATAAAATATATGTCATAGACATACATACTATATTATAATATTTTCATCTTTTAGAATATGTCATGACACAGGAGGCAAAACCAAAAGATGGGGCATGCAAGTCCTAAACGTCTGGCGAGGGCGAAACATAAGTTCGGCTGATTGTTAATAAGTCCTACAACTTGTTAATATTTTGTGTTCATAAACATTTTTCATGCTAGTTATTCTCAAATAGATATTATCTAAGGCAATAATAAAATCTAAGAAAGCTAATCAGAAGTAAAAATTTTAAGTTAAATTGGGGTGACTTGAAATCTTGATAGTGTCTTGAAGCTGGATAAGAGTTTTGCAGGATTTTTGACTGTGGGATCCACTGAATTCATATAAATTAACCAAAATATGATAAAATCATAGCTTATATGTGTCTAAGTAAACTTGTAGTCTAAGTTCAAAAGGATACAATATATTGACAATCAACATAACCAGATTTATTTATCATAAATGCTGGATGATGTCAATGATCAATTTCTAAGAAATATGATCCTATACCTGAAAATTTACAATAACTTTAAGTTATTATAATAGTTAGTGTTATTTTGTTTTGTTTTGTTAAAAATAGTATTTTTTATTTTGTGTCACTGTTTTATAAAATTTGCAAAATTAAGGGTGTATGTATAAAAGTAAACACTTAGTTAAACAGAGTCATTTTCATAACAATTCAATAAATCTCAAAAAGATGTTTAACAATAATAAACACTCAAATTGAACTAATTAATAACAATAAACCTTAATAATGACTAAATCGATGCTTATGAAACATTATTTGATGGTTAAAACACTCAAAATCTACAAATTGAAAATTTGAAATTTGAACAGTTGAAATACACGAAAAATTCTTGGAATTTGAACGGGTGCGAAAACTTTTGAGTTCTCACATATTCTGAACTTGCCACGCGAGAAGTTGAGTTTTGATCAAACTCAGATTCTTGCGAAAACCAAACCTTTCACGCGAGAAGTTTACTTTTAAAACATTTAGTTTCCACGCGAAAACTATGAGTTTTCGCGCAAAATGTTCAATATATTGAAAATTTTTCCAAGTGTTGAAAATATTTCTTATTGTAATTTATTTTTTGATTTTTAATATAACTTATATTTCTCTGTTAGAAGATCATCCGCACGCACCAATCTAAAGGAAGGCATGGATAGTCTCAATGCTTTATCCGCTGAGGTGATTAACAGTGTCTTGCTGGAGAAGAAGTACCTTCCACCATTATCGAAGTACTTATTCCATGTTGTTATCCACTGCCTTAGCAATCTAAAGGAAGGCATGGATAGTCTCAATGCTTTATTCGGATCCCTACTGGTTTCTTTAGTTGATGACTTCCCTTATGGCATATCCTGGGTTCTGTTCTCTAAGATGCAGAAGAATGTGGCAGCTACGGTGGGGAAGATGATTATGATGTATCCCTGGTTCATACAGATGATAGTGAATGCTGCTCATCCTGAGTTACTAGTGTCTGATTCATCCACATATGTTATGATGGTGATGAAAAAGGACATATTCAAGCTTGGAAGGTTTACTGATGACTTCCAAGCTGAGGCACGTACCCAAGAGATTGAGATAGAGACTACACATGTTCATAGACATGTTACGTCTGGTACATCTGCATCTACTCATGCTAGAGATACAGAGATTACCTGTCCATCCACGAGCACTGCACAAGAAGCACCTGAGAGTTCTTAAAGTGCTGAAGGCTCAGATGTGGATGAGGTGAACACATGGTTCACTATCAGGGGTAGTGAGACGGATAGTGATCAAATCGAAAACATTCCTTATGTTCTACCAGAGTGTCCCAGAGTGCGTGAAACACCAGGCAAACACACTGCTGAGGAACATGATACCGATTTTGTTCCCGAGGAGACACCAGTCCATAAACGTGGAAGGAGGAAGACTATGGCAAGGAGAGTTAGTGAGAGTCCACGTGGTAGGGGTAGAGGATAAGGCATGTTTAGGAAACCTTGGACCCCGATGGACACCATGACGACTAAGGATGATCCAGTACCTGACGTACCAGTTAAAGTTAATGAGGCTACACCTTCAGTTATTATCACAGAGTCGACTACTGTGACATCTACTTCTATGCCCACTACGACTGATGTACTGAGGACACCTCCAAGGGAGTTTACACACGATGATCTTTTCGGATATGCTGATTACCAGAACACTACTCCTGAGCCTAGACCTTTCTCACCCACGAGGGTTACACAGGAGCAGAGAGTGTGTGTATTAGAGAAGGAGGTTATCGAAAAGACCCAGATTATAGATGATTTATATAGGGGTATGATTGATAAGGATAAGAGGATTAGAAGTTTGGAGAGCTGATAGTAGTTCCTGATCAGTTATGTACCGATCATGGAACAGAACCTAAGAAATCTCACCTCAAGTGTATATTCATCTTTCGCACCACATACGACTGAGGTTAGAGAATGTAGTGGACAACAAGATGATACTCCCGATGCAGAGGTTGAGCCGGTTATAGCTTCAGATCCTATTATTAAACCAGTGATAGCTTCAGATCATGTTGATGAGCCTGTTATTGCTATAGAGCATATTGTAGATTCTGTTCATACTGAAATGACTATTGACACTGCTACTGCTAATCAAGAGCATATAGTAGATGACCTTATTTAGGCTACTAAGGATCAGCCTGTACCGTTTACTGGAGAGGAGTTTGTAGAGCCTGAGCACATGATGCCATAACAGATCCAGTGAAAAATGATGATGATCTAGATCACTTAGATTTTGACTTTGATGATGATGATGATGATGGAGATGAGGATGATGATAATAAGGGTGGTGATGATGATGGTGATGATGGTAATGGTGATGGTAAGAAGGGGGATGATGATGCCCAAGGCGGTGACACTGGTGCTCCTACTAGTACTTCTGGATCATCAAAATCTACCAATGTCTTCGGACTAAGTCCTGATGATACAATAGAAGACACGCCTTTGGATCCTCCTACGGAGGAGGTGTATGAGAGGAAATTCTATTCTTTCCAACAGAATCTTATTGCTGAGGATGAAGATGAGGGTTTGTCTACGTTTGAGGATTTGGAGAAGATTGTGGTAGATTACACTGACGTATCCAGGAAATCAAAGACTTGTTTTCCGATATCTTGATTGAAGAGGGAGAGATTGTGGGAGAGTCGAGTGCTAAACCAACTGACAAGTTAGCATACCAAACTGGTCAAAGTGCTGTACGTCAGGTCGAAAATCTTACTATTGCTGCTCCATCACCGCCAACTTATATACACACGCTGAGACATTCCAAACCTTTCATAAGGTACAGAAACTCAGATGCAATCATTAGTTGGATGTACAATGCTGAGAAGAAATTATATGGGGTGAAGAGAAGAGCGGGTGCGATTGAGTACTATTAGGATGAACACGACTTCCATACGCTTAAAGCATCTGATTTATATGCTATGGGTCATGTTCCTTTTGTTAATCTCAGCCATTATGGGAAGGGTAATTGGATTAGGAACCTAATATACCAACATAGTAAATCCAATTTCAAGGACTTTAAAACTGCCAAATCTAAAGTCATTAAGGATGAGACACGTATAAATCCGAATACGAACAAGCCAATGAAGATAAGGGTTTACAAGCATTCGAGATATGTGAGGAAGATACCTATCCATGCTCTTGTGCTAGTTAACAACTCGTCTAAGCTAATGTGGTGGGGTTGTGAGAAGGATACCGGCCATGCTATTATACACTATGTGGATAGAGAATACCGTATCATCGACCCTGTTGACTTGCTCAAATTTGGAAGAGATAATTTGATGAGGCTGCAGGCTTGTCCTATTTTAGTTGATGAATTTGTTCATCTATTAGCAGTACAGTTTGGTTGGTTGATCACGAAGGCCCTGGACAATAAGATTTATGCTTATGGGGGCAATTACAAGATTGCAGACGTGGACTTCTAAACAACATTGATTTACCGAGTCAAGGGGGAGATTGGAGGGGTTGAACCTAAAGGGTTGGGAAATCAAATCAAGATGAAGACGAAGATCCAAAGCCATGTGAGAAGTCAAGTTACTGCGTGAAAACTACTTGTCGCGTGAGAACTAGCTTTTCGCGCGAGAACTTTAGTTTATAGTATATATAGAGTTTGTGTTTTGTAATAGTTAAGCTTTTTGTTATATTTCTTGATTTCACATTTCTTGTAACACTTGTCAAATCAGAAGCTATACTATATCAAATTTATTTACATTTTGTGTTTCGTTCGTCAATTGTTCAATCTTATCCGTGATATCTATATTCCGCATATTCGTTACAAGATCGATCTTTGTAATGTATTGATCCTTATAAGCATTACTATTGGGAAGACCCGTATCTGTTCAAAATCAGGTGCAGACCAACTTATCTGAAGATGTGTATACGGAAGTGAAGCGGAACAGATACTAACACACCAGTATGAAGGATAAACAGGAGGACACTATGGAGCAACCCTAACAGCAAGGAAAGTCTTTGACTCTGGATTTTACTGGCCCACGATCATCAAGAAATATCACAGCCTAGTACTTACCTGTGATGCATGTCAAAGAGCAACCAATATCTCAACACAGGATGAGATGCCTCAGAAACCCGTTCAAGTATGCGAGGTATTTGATATATGGGGTATTGATTTCATGGGTCCATTCCTAGTGTCATTTGGCAATCATTACATCTTGTTGCAGTCGATTATGTTTCAAAATGGGCTGAAGCTCAAACCCTACCTACCAATGATGCAAGAAACGTTGTCAGGTTTCTTAAGAAACTATTCTCTCATTTTGGTGCCATTAAGGTTTTAATTAGTGATCGAGAAAGGCATTTCTACAACAACAAACTCGAGAGAGCAATGGCTCGTTATGGAGTGCACCATCGCTTTACAACTGCTTATCATCTAAAAGCGAATGGGCAAGTTCAACTCACTAACCGAGGCATCAAATGAATCCTTGAGAAAACCATAGGACAAAATCACAAGGATTGGTCTACCAAACTAGATGATGCATTATGGGGACCTATAAGACTCTAATTGGCACAACACCGTTCAAACTCATTTATGGGAAGTCGTGTCATATACCTGTGGAACTGAAGCACAAGGCCTATTGGGAACTTAAAGCAACAAACCTAGACCAAGGCATTGCAGGAAAAATTGCTTTCTACAAATCCACAAACTAAAGGAACTAAGAGAACAAGCACATGAAAGCGAGCAGGTTTACAAGGAAAAGACAAGGAAATTCCATGACTCTCGATTATAGAACATTAAATGATTTTATGTGGGATAACGTGTCTTACTGTATAAATCTCGTTTACGTTTGTTTCCCGGAAAGTTGAAATCACGTTAGTCTGGACCTTATACAATTAAAAACGTTTTTCAAAATGCTGCCATTGAAATCGACAACCACGATGGTTGAAGTTTCAAACTAAATGGTCATCATTTAAAACCGTATAATGATGGACCAACCAAAATTTTCTTGGAGGAATTACACCTCCGTCCCATCGAAGACTAAGTGTGGGGAAGGGTCGCGCCGAAGACCCAAAACTTAAACATGGCACCTGTACATAAATTTTCTATGATTTTTTAACTTTTTCTAGGACCTCACAAGCCCAGTCAACAGGTTGTGCCCCATGAAGCACACTCCCGTACTTCTGACACAAATTTTCCATGATCTCCGCTGACGATTGTGAAAGGTTGCGAGTCAAATTTAAGACGAGTTCTAACAACCATGGGGTCGTGCCTGGCTAAGCACGCCCTCGTGATCAACCTTCACGACTGTCATATAAGTACCACACTTTTTCCAAGCTTTCATCACATCCATTCTGCTTAAAATGTCCAAAAGATGAAACAATCAAGTCATCGAAGTTGAAAGTGGAATCCTGCGAAGAAACCACGTTTTGAAACACGAGAGCCAATGATGCAAGAATACTTCTTCAAGTTGCATGAATTGATCAAACAGTTAACCGAGATGAACCTCATCGCATCTCAACGCATAGCTGAACTCATCCAAGAAGTTCAAGAGATGGGCGACGAACTCATTTCCGTCAACCGTCAGCTTATGGAACTAAGCAACCGCACTTCACACTATCCCATCCCAAACCGTCCACACGAAATGTGTGGAGGCTTATTATAGAAAAATTTTGCAATGTGTTATGTGCGCTGGGGCATGTTAAGGAATCTAGTTTCGTAGTTTCAGACTCTCGGCTTTTAAATATTATGTAACCGTAGGAAATTTAGTTGTCGTTTAACTTGTTTTAATTAACCATAGGACTATTTTCATAAATTTTCTGATGATTTGGAAGTGATAAAACTTAACCGGGTAAATTGCATAATGCACGAAACAGAAAAACGGAACAACGAAAATCTGAAATCGGGTGGCATAAGGGGAGCATGCCCCCATGCTTGACAAAAAATGACATCTTTTGACTTTATTTAGCCATTTTTCTTGTTCCCCATCAATTCTCAATGATAAATATCGAATGCATGCCTGCAAGAACCCGTATCCACTTTCATTTTCATAACTTTTTTCCATTTTTCTAACTTATTTTCAAGAGTTCTTCCATTTCTTTTCAAGTGTGATTTTTGAAGAGGTTAATATTACTAGTTCCTAGCATAATGATGGTCATTTACATATAGTTAGGTGATTAGGTCTGTAAACAACCAAAATCATAGCAATTATTTGTAAACTTTGTAATTAAAAGTCCTATTGAATGTTGAATACTTTAAGCCTTCCTTTTCATGCTTATCTTTGTATTTGGTTAGTGTTAAGTACTATATTTAGTTAGATTATTAGTATGTTTTTCCCTTTATTATTAACAAGACTATCTTCATATTGGTTGAATCATTGTTAAGCACATTCAAGTTACAATTGTCAAACATGTGGTGATTAAACACTATAATATTTTGTTTATCTTGAGTTATTAACAAATGATTAAAATGATACATGTATAATCTTTGTTTTTTCAATCAAGAAAATGTTAAACTCATGCTTAATCAAATGTTAACAAACAAAACCACACGTGTTCAAGTTCAAATTTCATACCTCTAAATGTTAACCGCACCCCTATGTTTCATAAGACACACCCCCATGTTTAACAGTTTTTCTTGTGTCAAACTTTTCACTGTTTTTAAACATGAGTTGAACAAATATGGTGCTATGTCTCATGGAACCCATGTTTGTTACTAACGTGATGAAACTATTCTGTAATCTTGTTTTGTATAGTTCAACTTATTTGTCATAAATTTCAGGATCATGAAGCATCTCTATTTGTAATTCCAGGGGAGCCGTGAATGATGGTGTCATGACTAACTGCAAAGACTATTACAAAGGGCCGAAAAGTCACATTTGCAAGCCGATCAAGAGACCTTGGCAGATGTCGAACAGCTCGAAAGATATAATAATTTATTGTGTGTTCAGTGGAAGCGTTTGTTTTCACAAAATCAACCTTCTATTTATGAACTAAATCTTGAATTCTTAGCATCGTTCAGATTTAGCATGACAGACTCTGACCTATGGGATGATGAAGCAGTTTCATTCAGACTAGGTGGACGTTGGCAAAAAAACATCCATAGCCTTGTTCGGTGCCTATCTCGGTATCTATACATAACAAAAAAATGGAGGAAGAAACAATATAAGGAATGCCAACATACCATACCTTTCCAGATGAGGAAAGTAGGGATGAGGAAAGTGGTGCCATAAGAAAAGCATTCTGGGAGAGAATTAGAACGGGGGTGTTCAACTCGAGTAAAACCAAAAGCAGTAAGATTCGAGACCCGTTGTTACATAACATACATCGATTGCTTAGCCATTTGATTACAGCTGGTGGTCAAAGCGAGGGAGTTGTTAGTCTGAGGGACTTATTCATTTTATATTGAATGACGAATTGTTTGCCATGCAATATTGGTTACTTGTTTGTAATTTTTTCACTAGAAATGCAGCTGCAGGTGCTCCAACACCCGTGTTTGGAGGAAGCTGGATTCTAAACCTATACGAGACCTATGGGTGTAACATGGAGGGAACTGAAGGAGTGATGTCAGGATTGTTGGATTTTAGCATTCGCATGAGTATGTACATGATAACAACCCTACCAAATGAACAACCGAGGTTTACGTCTAGGAAGGGACAAATCTGGGATCCGGCGGATCCCGTGGAAATCATCATGGACCTTGATATGTTGGCACAACTTGAAGAAGCTGGGGCTTCTAGTTCACAGGCTGGAGAATTCCCGATTATGTTAGACCTCTATGAAGTAATCCAAACCACCAACAACCATGTAAGGCGATCATTTGAATACGCACCACAAGCCTTCAACCTAGTCGAAAATCTACATTCCCGAGTCGATGACCTGAGCAATAATGTCATGTACATCAGGAACCGAATGTATCATGAGTGGGGGACTATCTTGCCAAAAATCCCTTGGAAACTATATTACTTTCAAGGCCCGGGCACAGCGTGCCAACCTATCTTTAATTTATGTCATTTTATTTTTATTTTGTGTGTTTAGGATTTTTATGTTTTCAATAAATTGATGATATTTGTAGCAATGTTAGGTGTTGCCTGGAATAAGATAAGTTAACGATCCAAAATTAAACGTGATGCACAAAATGCTAGAATTAAATTAAAAAAAATTAAATTTGCGTAAACGCACTTGATTCACAAATTAATTACATTCATATATGTTTAAAACTTAAAAACGATTAACTAGAAACTATCACCAAAAAAATACTACAATTCACAATAAAAACACACTACACAACTAATTAAAAAATTTATATAAATATAACACACCAAACCTCCACCCACTCGCCCCCTCACCAGCCACACCACCCAATCACTCTTCTTCTACTCCACTACACAACCCACTTCTACACTCCAACCATCTCTTCTACCCACTCACAAGAAAAACTCTCTCTACTCCTCTCCATCTCTTGGCCTCTCTCTCAACCGAAACTACACACCTACATTCATTTTCAGTCACAAAATTGATGACCACAAGTGTTTCAAGCTCAACCAAGCACTAAACAAACAAGAAGGTGATGTTTGGTGGTTGTTCTACGTATATCCTTGAAGGAACAAGCAACTCTAGCCCTTGTTTGTGGAAAATCAACTCACCTAGTCCTCCTAAACTCTCAAAACCATGAACCGTTCGAAGTGTAAGCCACAACATACCCGAACCAAGCAATATCTTGTGTCTTACTTCTTAAATCTACCAAAAATCTCACATTATTTGTTTTAAAAGAAACTTGCTGCCATAACCTTGTTCTTGGAGAGTTCCTAACATCACTCAAGGTATGCATCATGTTATGTTGGTAACAATGTGGCTAGAGCACAAGTTACACCTTTAAAAACGCTCTTTTTACATTAAAATTACACTATCCTTGAACTTGTGTGAAAACCCTCCCAACCAAGACTCATAACCTGATCAAAAACAACTTTTGAACACTTTAATAATCTGATTTTAAAGTTACAATAGTGATTAGGTGATGTTTGGGTATGAATCATAGGATTTACACTAGTGCAAATGGTGTAAATCATCAAGTTATTACAACACATGCATCATACATGAAGATCTGAGACTTATGTTTCCGTAGTTTCGGGATTATTGTAAATGGTTTAAGTTCATAATATGGCTGGAAGTATAAAAAGTAGGAGCTAGGCCTCATGAGGGACTTGTTTTGAGACCCGAAAAGGGTGAAAATCACTCAAAATTAGAAAAATAAAGGATATTTCCATTTTAAAAAGAATTTCAGGCTCTAATATGAAAATAATAGGCAAATGGTCGAACTTGGTGGTATTTGGGTTAAACTCATGATTAAATGAAGTTAAAACGAGAAAACGGGACTTAATCGGGTAATTTTTGGGATAAAATCTTAAAAAAAGTAAAAGAAGCCTCAAATCCACAAAGAACAAAATATTTCCGTAGGTTAGGGACTATGAAACAATAAATGAGTCAAAACTTAAAACGTATTCAGACTATCGGTTCCGGGTAAAAACACGCTTTAACGGGTAAATATGTAAAAATGGAGTTTTTAGTCAAGAGAGACCAAAAACATAATTTTACAGCTTATTAGACTTATTATTAGTCATTAAATCATTATTGAATTTATTTGGGTGAAAATAGACGGATTTAAAAACAAACCGTCAAAAACGTCGGTTTTACCATAACCGTTAACTGGAATTTTGATCTATAAACACCTCAAGGTTAAATCTGAAAATAATATTTTAAAATGAGTCTAAAAATAATAAAAGGACCCTTATAAACTCATAAGGACCATATTTGAGTCAAGAAATGGAAAGAATACAACTTTGGGGGTAAAATTGCCAAATTTTCAAACTTAAAGGGGCCAAAGTGTAGATTTGGAATATAACTAAAAATTCAATAACTTAGTGGCCAAAACTAGTATTAAACTATTTTAATGTGAAAACACATTTATACGGATCATAATAACATGTCAACCACATGCAAAACCTTATCTTTTGTAAATTGGAAACTTTTGGGGCAAAACCCTAACAAATCAAAGCTAGTTGAGCTTTTAACATTATAACGCACCTAGTTACACCCGCATGACCTTAGAATGCAAACCTTATTACTTTAATCATGATGCTAGGGTGCTAGGATTGAATCATTTTCTGTGCACGAAGACCCGTTACTTGAAATCTAAGTTGAGTTCTAGTGTCCCCTTTTACTCTTGTTTTGGGATGAAACATGCTTTGTTGAACTGAAATTATTATTATGCTTTGGTATAATATTTATAAGTTGTGTATATTAATTGAACCTGCTCTTAATTGTATCATAATCATTAATTCTTGTGTGAACCGCTTGTCCTATATGGGTAGATCTACTTAGGGAATCCCCCACACACAGTGTCTTCCGGACAGGAAGGGTACCCCACTGAGATCCTAAGGGATCGTTTGTGTCATGTAATAGGTTTTATAAGATACTAAGGTGAACCATCCAGCAAGTATGGTACACTGTTTGAGGCTCAGTCTCCTATAAGGTTAACCGGTATAAACACAACTTTTGAAGAGGCTAACCGGGACTGAGTGCAGGGTTGATTGTGACCCCACAACAATAATACTTTGATTTTAAACTAACTTATGGACTAGGAAGAGTCCTTTTGTCTTTGAACTTTAAGCACTGGAATTCACCAACTATTTAGTTGACACAAAATCTTTTTGAGCATGTTTCGAGTAATCCCTAATGGATCTGGCTTGATTAGAGAACTGGACTCAAATGACCTAGAAATTCGTCTACCCTTGGCATTACTTGACTATGAAACATTTGAACATTTTGGACTATGATTGATAAAACACTGAATATTTATGTAATGAATTTGAAATTGCGTGATGGGCTAGACTGTTACAGTCTGGTTTGACTTTAAACTTGTAATGCAATTTTATTTCTCTCCTTATGCGCTCTTGTGATGGTTTGTTTCTGCTGCCATGTATGTTGCTAGTCTGTGACATCCCTCACTCCTTGGGCCCGGGGTGTGACTGATTGGTATCAGAGCCACAGGTCATCAAGAAATCAGGAATACCATAGTAGACCCTAGGCTACAACCCTGATACCTTAGGATTGTCCTTGCCTTGGTAAATGTTGGGGTAAGTGAGTTGGATAAACTGATGATTACATTTGATCAACATAATCATGAATTTATCGGACGTGTAAATTCTAGCACGAAACTGAAGGTGTGAGACTGATATAGATGACTTAGGGAATTTTTTTTATCACGGTCTAAAATTAAATCTTAATTGAACTTTTATGTCTGTTATTGCTTGATGATGCTACTTCTCATTAACACTACTGCCTATTGATACTACTGCCATCACTACTATTACTAGTACTATTACTTTCATCGTCATGAGCTCTGAGAAACAAAATTACTCATGATAATTTATATAGGATATCGTGACTATGGCTGACCGAGGAAAGGCGCATGCACACCCGTTTGACGAGACTGCTCCCGTTGGGACTCTTAGGAGGGTTAAGCCCCATACCAAGTACGAGGCGTACTTGAGAAGATGTGGACATCCAGGCTGGCTATCTGCAACCTCTGATGACATTGAGCCAGCAGATTTCTCTTCCTCGACATCTCCGGCTAGGAGCCGAACACGCTCTAACTCACCACATATCGTAGCGCCTACCCACTTACCTATCTCACCCATTGGGAATAGGGGTACTTGTGTGATTACTCGACCTTGACAGAGTGCTAGACCTGGATCTTCTATCTCTTTTAGGATGCCTCCTCCTCCACCTCCTCCTGTTAGGGCCCCGATACCGGCACCTCCCGTGACTGATCAGCTTGGACTCCTTACCCAGGATGAGTACTGGCTGCCAACCAGGCGTAGTTATACGATGGGCCTAGCGTTCTTGCCGGCGATCGATACTCCCAGTGAAGCTGTCGGACTAGTGACTTCGGAACTTCTGACAGCACCTTGAGTGAGTTGTTGAAGACCATCCAGTGCCACGAACTGACCCTCCAGCACGCCACAAGGATGTCACAATCTGCTCAGTTTCAGGCGATGATGGCATCGCATAGCGTGCAACGACTGGAGTAGGAACAGAAAAAGAAGAGCTCGGGTTGGTTTGGGTGGTTGAAGAAGAAGTGGATGTGTGGCAGTAGTGATGTTTGTCAGTTAAGCAATTGGGTTCGAGACTGTTTGAAGAAACTACTTTAATTATCTATTCTAGAAACTATTATTATATGGGGGTGATGGCACCATCCAACTTGTGAAACTATGACACTATTACATTCTTTTGGTTGATGTTATGTTTGAAGTATCTAAGAAACTATTGCTATTGATGCTAATGATGTAGGGTAATTGGATTTGAATCAATATTATATGGTGAAAATTTGGTTTGTCTGATATGAATGATTCACCCCATGTGATTGAAGAAAATCTATATATATTTGATTCGTTTCATGTGCATTATACCATCATGTAATTAGTTAGCACGACTATTAAGGGTAAAATTGACATAAATGGGATACTTGAAACCAAAAATATATGAGATGCTAAATGAATTTATCTATGATGCTATCATAATGCCGACCCAACGAGGAACTCTCATTGGAAGACGAGGAGTTGCTAGAGGTCGAGACGTGGAAGCTAGACCAGCAGGTAACCTACCACCTACTCCACCTTGAAGCCCACGTGGAGGAAATAATAATCAGGAGAACGATGAAAGAATTGCCAACTTGGTGGCTCAACAAATTACTAATGTCATCCCAACGATAATCGCCCAGATCAACGCAGATCGCGGAAACGCCACCGGGACTAATGGACCTAATAATGATGAAGGCAATAATGAGGAAGCCGAAGCTATAAGGAATGGGTGCTCCTACAAGACATTCATGGCCTGCAAGCCGAAAGACTTCTATGGCACCGAGGGTGCGATTGAAACATATAGGTGGCTGGACGAAATCAAAGTTGTGTTGGATATTAGTGAATGCAAGCTTGAGCATATTGTGAGATTTGCTTCCCAATCTCTCAAGGGACCAACACTGGAATGGTTGAAAACCATCATTCAGCCCTGAGGAAGGAATGCCACTGGTAGAATGAACTGGTCTGAGTTTAGAGAACTAATCACCAACAAGTACTGCCCGATTAATCAACTAGAGAAACTGGAGGCTGAATTTCTGAGTTTGGAGATGAAAGGCCCGAATTACACTAAATACATCAACCGATTCCTGCCATTGTACCGACTAGTACCACACTTGTTGATGCTTGAGTCCAAGGGTGTAGCCCGCTTCATTTAGGGATTACAGCCAAGGGTTAAAGGCATGGTCCGTTCTTCAAAGCCCACAACCCTACAGGCCGCAGTCAATTTCACTAGTAGCCTGACTGATGATCTGGTTAGAGCTGGTTGGATTGAACATGTGAAAACCAAGGAAAAGATGAAGGCAGTAGAGGAGAAAAGAAAGTTGTTTGATACTAGAAGGGCGGTTAGCTGCAGTGGTAGTTTAAGCAAGAGGTCTGGAGATGTGGTAAGGCGTAATGACCAGGGTGGAAAAGCACAGAGACTATACTTGGGCACAAGCCCCTTCTACAATAAGTGCAAATTGCACCATCAGGGAGAGTGCAACCCAATGCCCTATTTTAGGTGTAAGCGAACTGGTCATTTAATCAAAGATTGCATGTATGCGCCGGGGAAACAATGTTAGGAGTGTGGAGATCCAGGACACATGAGGAATAAGTGTCCCAAGCTAGAAAAAGACAATGATACCATACCGAACAAACCCAAGGGAAGAGCGTTCATGACGGATCCGAACGGTGCACGCAAGGAAACCGATGTGGTGAACTGTACGCTCCTCATAAACAACCATCCTGCAACCGTTCTATTTAATACTGGAGCAACTGCTAGTTTTGTTTCCAATACCTTTACACCTTTGATTGATTTGGCAAAATGCACCTTAAATGATACGTTTACCATCGAATTGGCTGACGGTAATATAATAGAAACTAACGAAATCATCAAAGATTGTAAATTGCTTCTAGAGGGTAATTCATTCGGTATAGACTTAATGCCAATTAAATTAGGAGGTTTTGACATGGTTGTAGGAATGGATTGGTTGGCTAGAAATAAGGTCTAAAATCATGTATGACAAGCGTTTGCTTAAGATTCCTTTAACCAACGGTGAGATGTTACTAGTGTAAGGATTCCTAGAAGTCTGATGCAGCCAAAACACTCTTGTAACTATCTACTGATCATCATAACAGCTGATCACAACAGCTGAAGACATCAGCTGCAGGATAGATTTCGGGTGGTTCTTCTCTCAACTCACTGTGAATCAACACTCAGCAAGCAGTCTTTAAGAAGAGTTGATCACAATATAACAAGTAGCAAGCAGTAAGAAAATTAACACAGCAAGTAATTTTCAAGGTACTTTTATATATTGCTTCTCAACTCAAAGGATTACAAGACACTTGGACTCAAATCACTTATCTAAAGAGTTACAGGGAGAAGATATATATAATACTACCTACAGCCGGATATACTTTGATACCAGCTGGACACCTCTAACCTTACATCTATACTACAAGACTCTAGGTGAGGTC
>BJCO01465212.1:0-15781 GCA_018326465.1 Flaveria floridana | reverse complement strand
TATATAAGGTATATATATATACACATCATGTATACAAACTTGCTTGTTCATTTTCCATATATATAATTGCCTATGTGTATTATTTTAATATTCATGCAAAAAGTAAATAATAATAATTATAAATTGTAGGGTTGTCACACCCTTCATCTTAAACAAGCAAAGAAAAGCCTGATGGAAATGAAATTTCACCTTCCAAAGAAGCAATACAAGCATTAGCAGAAGTTCCCTCTGCATCCGCAGAAGTTACTAATGCATCTGGAGAAATGAACAATACATCAGTAGATGATATTTCTACATCCATAGATGTTCCTTCTACTTCCAGAGTTGATCCAGTACCTTCACTGAAGTTTTTAATTCATTAGGATATATTTCACACAAACACAACACATTAGCAGATCCACAAACAACATTCATAGATGTTCCTGTAACACCTGCGGAAGTTGTGCCTACATTTGCTGAAACACAAACTCATGGAGATGGTTATCATTCAGCTTCAGAAGATCATAATCATGAAGATTTTGACTATTTTGTTGATTCTTTATCTCAGCTGGATCCATCTCCATCAACAAATAGACCAACTTGGAATCATCCATTCCAGTTGCAGCAATTCCAACATCACGAATTCATAAGAATCATCCAATAGACAACATCAATGGTGATCTTAATGAAAGAACCACAAGAAGCCAAGTAGGAGCTACCAACATCTGTCTCTTCTCTTGTTTTCTTTCACAAGTGGTTCCTCCTAACATCACTGCTGTATTAAAAGACAATAGCTGGATTGAAGTTATGCAAGAAGAATTGCAGCAATTCAGAAAGCAAAAAGTTTGGAATCTTGTTGATCTTCCTAAAGGCCAGTATCCAATTGGCATAAGGTGGATTTTCAAGAACAAACTAGATGACAAACGTATCATAGTGAGAAACAAAGAAAGGCTGATAGCACAAGGTTATACCCAAGAAGAAAGGATAGGCTATAAGGAAGTCTTTGCACCAGTTACTAGGATTAAAGCAATTAGAATCTTCTTAGCCTATTCTTCATATAAGAAGTTCACAGTTTACCAAATGGATGTAAAATGTGCTTTCATATATGGTAAAATAGATGAATAAGTCTATGTTGCCCAACCACCAGGCTTTGAAGATCATGATTACCCATACCGGGTATACAAGTTTGACAAAGCTTTGTATGGTCTTCATTAGGCACCAAGAAAGTGCTATGAAATACTATATTCTTTCTTTCTCAAGCATGGTTACAAAAGGTAAACCATTGATCAGACTCTCTTCCTCAAACATGAACATCAAGGCCTCTTGTTTGTCCAAATCTATGTGGATGACATTATTTTTGGATTAACAAACAAGAGATTGTGTGAAAGCTTTGAAAGTTTGATAAAATCAGAGTTTCATATGAGTTCCATGGGAGAATTAACATTCTTTCTTAGTTTACAAGTTCATCAGAAACCTGATGGCATATTCATCAATCAGGAGAAGTATGTTCACTAAATCTTGAAAAAGTACAACCTTGTTGACACTTCTTCATGCAAAACTCCAGCATCAACAATAGATAAGATTGTACTTAATCCTAAAGGGAAGTCCGTTGATCAAAGATTATAAGGTCAATGATAGGATCTTTAATGTACTTAACATGCAAGGTTTGCTATGTGTGTTTGCGCTAGGTACCAATCGACCCAAAAGAGTCACATATGAATGCAGTTAAGAGGATTTTGAGATACCTGTAAGGGAAGCCAGCTCTTGGACTTTGGTATCCCAAAGAAGGAGACTTTAACCTCTACTCCTATTCTGATAGTGACTTTGGAGTGTGCAACAACAACAGAAAATCCACAACTGGTGATTGTCAATTCATAGGACCAAGACTTGTTTCTTGGAAGTGCAAAAAGAAAAAAATATGTCAATATCCACAGCTAAGGCTGAATACATAGCTGCTTCAGCTGGTTGCTCTCAAGTACTATGGTTGCAAAACCAATTACTTGATTATAGTTACAATTTTATTCAAACACCAATACACATAGAGAACACTGCTGCTATGTTCATAACTGCTAATCTAGTTCAACATAGTAAAACAAAATATATCAAAATTCGATATCATTTTCTGAGAGATTGCTTAGAAAAAGGTTTGATCAAGTTGATCAAAGTGGATACAAAAGATCAGCTTGCTGATTTATTCACTAAAGCCTTTGACTCAGTGAGATTTAATTTCTTAATTGAGTCTTTAGGAATGATCAACTTAGATTAATCCTTCTTCCAAAGAACAACATGATCCGTCCTTCATATTATTACATATGAAAAAGTCAAAAACATTCACAAAATATATAAAAATACAAAAAGATTGTCTTGTTAATATGTTTTTACTCCATATAGCTTTCATATATTGGGAAATGATGATACACTATACATATTCTTACTTTCAAGATTTTAATTTATAATAAAGACTTATCAGATGTCATTTGATTTATGAGTAGGTTCAGCTGGAGTAGAAACTAAACAACTTCATGCTTAACATAATGACTAGATGACTAACTGTGGGCAATTCCATTTTGAAGAGCAAGCAAAAAAGTCTTATCCTGATGTGATCAATTTATTCACCCAATTTTGCATGAGAAAAGACCTGGATTAATGATCACCTTTGGCTTACAAAAGTCAAGACCTGGTGAATTGATAATGATCATTATCGTCCCTCTATTTTATGTAAACAAAGACCTGGGTTAAAGGCACCTCTGTTTTATGTAAGTAAAGACCTGGTGACCTGATGATGATCATATATAAGCTCTAAAAGAATCCAATGTGATCAACTGTACATTATCTTATAGAGCATATCAATCAATCAGCATTAATAAGATTTCAAAGAAATCTTAAGATAGAGCTTATGCTATAAGGAACTAGTTTTCAAGTTTGAAAAAGTGATATACTGACTCATAAACTGAGGACAAACTCTAATGTGATTTGAATGTGGAGTCCATATTTGTCTATCTTTAATCAAAACCAAAAAATGATAATCAGCATGTCTTGTTGAAAATATACTCTTGTCTGAATTTCAGTGGATCCTAATACTTGCAATCAACTCTAGATCTTTGTCCACTAATTTTAAACAAAATGCAACATGAAGTTGCTTGGTGTTATAGTATGATCCCATTTTATGATTCAAATGCTTGTAATAGTTTTAAATTATGTTTAAGTTCTCTGCTTATAAACCAAAAAAATTCAAAAATATTTTGTTTTTGTTATTTCAAATAAAATGGACCGATCATTAAATTTCATGCAATTCTCTACATAAATTTCTGATATTCATAAGTTTATGATTAATCACAAATTTAGGGGTAATAGTAATCAACATGAAATATGAGCTTATGAAGGTTAAATGAAGAAAATTGGAACTTGAGCACTAACTTGGTTGCAGGATATCTGCAGTTTTTAATCAAATCAGTTTCTTGCACAATTGCCATGAAACAAAGTCAACAAGGTCCAACAACAACAAATGATCCTAATAATATGTTAGAATCATACAATAAATAAGTTTCAAAATTTTACTTCCAGCTGAAGTTACAGTGTAAATTTTGCATTTCAGAAGAAGGTACAGTGTGAAACTTAAAACAAGGTTAAAATTTGACATTCCGAAGATCGGTATCTGCGGATGCATTGATATTTTAACAAAAGTATAATTTCTTTCCATAGATTGGTAACCTATAGAAAAACAAATTATACTTCCATAGATTTAGTTCAAAAAAGTTAGTCCTCCATAGATGCTTACTCATCCGTAGATGTTCTACGGAAGAATTAACTTCCTACGGAAGAATTAATAACTACTGAAAAATAAACAACCATAGAAGGTTAATAAGGATTGAGGGCTCCACAACATTAAATATGTTTTTAAATATTCTGAGAGTGTAGAATGATAAGCTTGACCGTTGTTATTTTTATTCACTTTCTCAGAATAGTTTTTCAGACCTAGAAAAACGCTCTCAAACCTTAAACCCCCTTTCATCAAACATTCAAATTACCATCTCCTAACAACAAATCATATTAATACTTGATTTCAGTTCACCATTTGAATAACATTTTCAATGTAAATCATATGATATAACATCAAAAATCAACGGATTGATTCCTTAAACATCACCGAAACCCTTTAAATTCTTATGTTTATTTTAAAGTTTGAATCTTTATTATGCCTTAATATTTTTATCTTCTATGCAGATGGCAAATAGATTTGCCCAGGAACACAACTTGTGTGCGTTCCTTAACCATGAAGACCCTGTAGCTGAAGGATGTAGAGACATCATGAAGTATTTATATAGGTCGAGGCTTTTCTACGTGTTATCTGCTGATCCAATCATCTATTCGTCTCACATAATAGATTTTTGGAATACAGCAAGAATATAAGAAGAAGGAAATGACTTAGTGATTCATTCGATTATTAGAAATGAAGGGTTGAGGATTGATGAAAGGATATTCAGGATGGTACTTGAGCTTGGAGATCAAGAAGAAGGCCATCCTGATGTGTTCGAGCATGAGTATATTGAGAGAATATTTGAGCTGATGGGTTAGGATGGTGATTACCAAAAAGGAAAAATGAAAAAGGGAAGATTGTGCAATCCTTACAGATTCCTATGCCATACATACTTAAAGTGTATATCAAACAGGAAATCTGGGCTAGACAGATTTTCTAGGCATATATCCTTTAGGATCATTGGCATATTTGAGGGGAGAAGGTACAACTACACAAAATGCATATTTGGATTCTTATGTGATCAAATCAGATTACATAAAACAGACAAAATGTACATGTACCCTCGATTCATTCAACTAATCATAAATGATGTCTAGCCAATCATAGAAAGAGAAAGAGATGTTTTTGTGCAAGCTCATTTGGGAAGATCAGTAATGAATAAAGTAAGTAGGAAGTATGAAGGGGAAGAAATGCAAATGTTTGCTTATGTATAGGATGAGAATGCAGACATCCCACCAGAACTGATCTTTGATGATCAGCAACAAGAAGAAGCATAACAGGCTGAGTCCCCTATCCCAGCAGAACAAGCATCAGACTCTCCACCACCATCTCCTACTCAACACCAACCATTATCTCCACCAGTCCAATCCTATTCACCACCAAGTGAACTGACACAATCATTCTTTCTTTCCCAGTCACAAACATCAACGAACACTGCTAAAACTGAACCCTTCTCACCAGTCAGTAATCATACACAACCTCTTTTACCTTCCCATTCTCAATCATCATTCAACACTGCTATCACAAAACCTCTCTCACTAAATGTCAACTAACCATCTCCTTATCAAGAACAACCACAAATCCCAATTCCCTATTTATTGAATCAATCTCAACCATAAAAAGCCTACACCCACTAAAGTGATTAATTTTGAAGATGATCATGATGATGTGAAGGATGGTGCAACAGAAGACATCTGTTTAGAAGTTAAGGGGGAGCAAGAACAGGAGATTGAATAGGATAAAGCTGAGGGTGGAGAAGATTTTGTTGACATCATAGCCTACAATGAAGATGATTTAAAAGAAGAAAAGATTGATATAAGCAAGAGCTTTCTTGTTGCTAAGTAAAATAATCTTATCATCAAAACAAATAAAAGGTTAGAGAGGCTAAGAGAATTGAAGGGGATATTGAAAGAAAAGGATGTCAAACTGGCCCAACATGAATGTACAATCAAATGATTGGGAGAAGATGCCCAAACCAATAATGAAGTGGTTGATGCACTACATTAGTTGGTGGCTGAGTTGAAAGAATCAGTTGAAAGGGAAAGACTAGAAAAAGAGCAGCTAGTTATAGAGATAAACAAAGCCAAAAGTACCATCTCTGAACAAGCTGGTCTTCTGAAATCAAAAGATGAGGAGATTGGAGCATTGAAGATAAAGATATCTACTCTTGAATAAGCTGTTCATCTAGAAACAACAACAGAAACTGCTCAAAGCTCAAAAGAAATAATCTATTATAGAAGAAAAAGAAAATATCTAGGAAAGATTCAAAAGGAGGTCATTGAAGTTAAGGACTCTCCTAAGAAAACTAAAACAATATCTCCCGAGCACACTCCTTCAATAGATGTAGCTACCTTGAAGCCAATTTCTCATAATGAAGAAGAGAGTGATGCTGAGTGGGAGGAATTAACCAAAGTTGAGTCTCCCAAGGCTGTTAAAGAAGCAAGGTCTGATGACTTGCTTACTACCAAAGTCATATTCAAAGAAAGAGCCCAATCCTCCGTGTTCATGGATTTGATCAACAATGTTTTCCTTATGACATGGTGGAAAGGATGAATATGAATGAAATGAAGCAAGTGCTAAAAGAGGTTTGTGTTACCAGTGTGTAACTATGAAACCTTCACAAAATTTTAGTCAATCCAGCAGATAAAGCAAAAATTGGGTCATTGTGACACTAAAAAGCTCACCAAGTACAACATGATATGTTAGTTACAAAGTCACAACTATGAGTTTGATGAATTGAAGGGAAAAACTATGACTGAGCTTAGAAATATGATGGATTATAAGATGAAGATTGAATTAGAAACTGGTGTAAGATTCAAAACTGGGGCACCTAATCCTTCATCAGAACAACAAACAAAACAATCCCCTTCTGTGCCAGTAGTAGTTAAAAGTAAAGATAGGCACAAGGGCAAAGAAAAACTGATCAAAGAGACAAGAGATATGATTCCAGGCAAGATATGGCCTCTTGGTACAACTGATAGAGAAATCACAGAGCAAAAATCAACTCTGATTCAGTTGTATGATCATATGACAACTCTAAGTTCAGCAGAAGAGAACAAAATCATAGCTTAGAAGTTTGACCTAGATTGGGATTATGCAATTATCAAAAGAGCATCTGGGATGGTATAGTACTTTCCACTAATTGAATCAATCATATCACTTCCGATTGCTTATGTCTCTGATCTTTAAAGTGTACCTATCGCTAACTATCCAATCAATCCAAGAGGAAGATACTTCTCAGGGATAGTTGGAAAATTGATGACAAAGTTTAAAGATAATGTGTTAAGGGAAGCCAAAAGAGAAGACAATGAGCATAAAAGAAGGAAACAACAACAAAGAAGGTCATAATCCAGCTCTTCTAATCTTGTAGATGAAGAATTCTTGAGAAGAGTTTGATATGCAAACAGGAGTTCAACTTCAATCGAGAGCAATAATGGAAATCAAATCACATATCCAATTACACGATGGGGATATGTTAAAAGGACCAAAGAGCTTGTGCTTCTAGAAAATGAAGAAAAGAAGAAAGCTTCAAGCATAAGGCTGTTTGATCCAATGGAGATCAAACTGCTACATCCAAGCTACACTTCTTATCTTCATGATAAATACATCCAAAAGCTCAATGACAAAAATGCTTAAAGTGACATATGTTTATATGTGCACATTATTCAAGTGATAGACAAATCGCATGCCAAGGCGTACAAACGAAGAAGATTTGAGGCTGGTCAATTGTTGGGATTAGAAATCCCATCTGTCACTGACTTAAGAATCACATAACAAGATGAGTTGGAGATTGTGAAAAATAACAGTGTAATGGCCGCACTAATAACAAAAAAGGATGTGTTTGGTCTCAGTTTTGATACTTTAAAGAAAATTAGCAGAATGGAGATCAAGTACAAATATGATGATAAAAAAGAAGCAATGTCCTACTTCAATAAAAAGATTGTATCAAGAGTCAAGGAGCTGTCCAGCTTGAAGAACTGATTACAAGTTACTAAGCCTAGGGGGGTATTGTTAGATCTAGAGTTAATGGGCCTAGAATCATTGTATAGGCTTAGAACTTTAATCATCCTTTTGTAATAAAATCTTGTATATATTTATCCTTATGTTTGCAATATATGTATAGGTTAACCCAATAACTATGTATTGATTTATATGTGTGATTGCAGGAATAACATCATACTTAGTTAATTTTGAAAATTGACTAAGTGTAAGAACTATCTACGGATGAACAGAATGTTTTTCCGTAGATATTCTACCAAAAAACAAGGAATTATGCATCCGAGGATCTTCTGCGAAAGAACAACTTGCTACGAATGAAGTCCCAAGTGACTGAATCCTACGGAAGACCAAAGTCCTACGGAAGGCTAAAGTCCTACCGAAGACCAAAGTCCTACGAAAGGCACAAGTCCTATAGAAGACCATAACACTTGCATGTACTTCACCAAGTACATCAAGTCAACAAATCAATTTCACTAAAGTGATGTGACAAAGTCAACATCTGCGGGCGACTTCACTTTAGTCAGAAATTGTCACATCAAGAATATTACCTAAGTAACTTTATTATCTCGATAAGAAAGTTAATGTTACCCTAAATAATAAATCCCTATGCCTATAAATAGAAGGCATATGTGCATACTTTTAGGCACCGATTGCAAATGATAACAACCCTAGTAACCCTAAGATCAACCACAACAATGCACACCAATACATCATTAGAACCCTAGCAATCAACAATAGGAATCTATCAATCATTATTTATTTAATTGTAATCATTATTCATATTAATGGAAAACATTTGAATCAATTTTGTATGTTCATTTATTTCGCTCATCTGCTTTATATTTCTCTGAGTTGTTCTTCATTGATTAGTACTACAATTGTTATATCTTCATCAATCAATTAAACAACGAGTAGTGATAATTTCGTGATCACTATTCGTGCAATCTAACTTGATAATTCACTATTTTGATCCTTGGATTCATAAATAGGTAAAGTGAGGCTGAGAACTCACCTTGATTGCACAACAATTAGTAAAAGCAAGCGCAAATAGTTTGGGTTCCAATTAACCTGGATTTTGTTTAATAGTTAATTGATATTTGATGTCAATAATCTGATCGTAGTGTTTTGCGTTTAGGATACGATTACTAGATCTCCCCCCATGCACATACAACTCAACCACACACTACCCAATATATGCTACAAATTTGCACATCTATGATGTATCTAATATGTATATCACATATGCACCTACATAGTATATGTTAAATGTAAAATACACACATATGCCCTGAAGTATACGCGCAGCTATGTAATGTACATAAAATACATTATTCACACACATATTATAACGAAGGTTATGTACACTCTCATGAATGCCCACACCCATGCATGACGCATAATCCACACACCCAAATGCATACAACATTAACCCACACGAATGCTCATATCAGTATTCTTATCCCTCCAAATATCGTACACTATACTATAGTTACTAGCACAAACCCACAATGCATACACACCCACTTTTAGTTTGAGACCCACGTAACCACACCCACGTAATCCTCGAACGCACCCAAAAACCATAACCCACTGCCCCTACAACTGATAACCCCTTAACTGTTCCTAAATCGAGCAGCCATGCATGACTGAAATCTGCATAACTGACACTACACCCATGCATTCCAACTATAATCAAACTTGAATAAATCAAATCCACACAACACACACACAAGCCATAAGGTAACTGCATATACATAAAAACTTATGAACAATGATAGTAACCCATGTGACATCTATCACAAAACTACGACCCTCATGCACAGATGACATCCATTTTGATCCTTGAACCGCGACCCGAACCTTTGAAACTACAATATAAATATATATGAATGACGACATGTAACTTTACTAAATCAGGCTGGCGAGAACTGCACACGAAAACTTGGAAGAATGATAGTGATTAACGGTTACCGTGGTCGATCGGTTCGATGAGGATATCATGTAAGGGTGAAACTTTGTGAGAGATTCACGGTTGCAGATACGGGGTGGCTACCAGGAGCAAGAGTCGCAGATAGGCGGATGAAACGAAGCCTACGTAGAGATTAGGGTCGATGACGGAAGAGCTCTCGGTGAACTTTAGGGTTTTGGGTGTTTTGGGGGGTAACTGATGGGGGAATGTGGTTTTATGTAAATGAATTCACATTTTCTTGACATATTTACATATTGGTCCCCTCCCTTTTATATAGTTTTCACTTTAGGGTTGATTAGGTTGAATTAAAATTATTTTCAAGTATTGGTGATAATAATAATGACAACCTTATTTACAAATTGTTTTATATAATAAACTTGACTAATTATAAAATATTGGAGAGAGGATGAATAATGGAAACGATGCTAAGCTAAAAGTATAGGGCGTCACACGGCCTCTTCTTAAGCACCCTCTAGATGTTCTGACCCATCTTGAGGTACAGAGGTGGATGTCTTGGACTTCTTCTTTTTCTTCTTTTTATCCCTTCTAATGGCTAGCCTTTTCATTTGTATATACTCTAACTGAGAAGGCTAGCATGCAGTTGGTTCTTGTTTGTCCTTCTCAGTTAGGTCCGTTTCATTCATAGGTTCAGAAGGAGAAGGATCAGGACCTTGTTGTGGAGGGCCGTGATACGCATTAGGTCCAGGTTGTGTTGTCTCTTGGGGTTTAACCTTGACCATAACTTCAGGTGCATCCTGACTTAGTGGAGAATACAAGTCAACCAGCTCACCTTTTTAAACTTCTGCTTGATCACTCTAATATGCTCATCCATGGTGGATAGACACATTGGACCAAGTCTCCTTCCAAAGAGTCATACTACTTCAAGAAGCTCACTATCTTTTATCTATCAACAGACTTCTTCCCTTATCTTCCTCTTTGCGGCTTTTTGCTCTTTTAGCACTTGTTGCTTAATCTGCTTCAGGTATTCAAAGTCAACGTATTCATAGGATAAGGGAAGAAGGGCTGTTGCCTGATAGAGGCCTATGGCACTCAGGTAGGTTATCATGTTTTGTCTGTCTTGTTCTCTATATACATGAGTTCGTTGCTTTGTAGAGTCTCTTTCTTCTCCTTTCTTATTTGATTTTAAGGATAAGTTTTGCATCCTTGGCCTCCTTTCTCTCATTTAACAATTCTTTGTTAGCCATCTCATTCAGTTCTTTTAAGGGAAGAGAGATGAGTTCATTAATATTATAGTCCCTTGTCCCTATATAAATCTATCTGACTACCCTCAAGTCATCTTCTTGACTTCTTGGACTTAGGGCAACCCTGATTGTAGCCTCCATAAGGCCAAGGGTCTCACTTGAACTCTCTCCCCTTTTCTTCCTCTTCTTTTCTCACTCCTCCTCCTCAATCTTATTAGAGGTCATCCTCCTCTTCCCTTTGTCAGTCACTAGCCTGTGTGATCAAGGGTAGAGAGAGCTTTGGCCTTTATTGCTTGTTGTTGCACTTGAGCTCTTACAAGAGAGAGGCTGTGGGACACCCGCACCAGCTGGTGCCTCACTAAGGGTAATGGGTGTTGAAGCAGTTCCTCTTTCAAGGTTCACAGGTTCAACTACTAGGCCTTCAGACAAGGTTTCCCCTTCGAAGCTAATCTTATAGTCCCCCTCTGTATCCAGTTGATCAACAGTCTTGCCTGCTAGCCTCTATCTATATAGTTTTGTTCTCGTTTTCAACTCTTCAAGCACCCTATCTTGAATCCTATCAGCTAACCTTACACTTTGCCTGTTTTATTCTAGGTTGATAAGTGGCGGGTCAACTAAATAGGTGCTCTTATAATATCTCAGGTTGTAAAAGTTGAAGACTTCTGTTTTTCCTTAAAACCTAGAGATTACCAGGGCTCTCCTATCAACATCATATCTCTATCCCATTATTTGATTTTCAGCCAAGTGAGATGGGGTAGACATTGCCCTTAGTATACCCTCCTCAAACAGGCTTTGAATCAATGAATCTACATCAATGTGTGCCTAAAGAGGTTGTTGAGTATGGACAACTACAAGTGAGGGTGGTGAATCCTCCATGTCCATACTCTAGGAAGAACTCCCAGGTTCTTTGATTGTAAGTAGGACTTTCTCGCCCTTTTTGGTAACATCACCCTCTTGCACAGGGGAGCTAACAGTTAGGTCCACTACATCTATAGGTTCTTATGGACTTGGTTGAGTACTACTGACAAGTCTCTAAGCTAACTTGCCCTTGAGATCGGTGATCTCAAGTTTTTGGTCCTTGACCTGTCTTTGTAAGGTAGCCACCTGAAATTCTAGGTGACTAACCTTTAAAACTAAGTAGGTGCATGTTTTAGATAGTTTTTACACCTTTAGTTGCAAACTCCCCTCATCTTCATCAGAAGAATCATGGGGGATAAGAGAATAGGACAAAGTCTTCTTCCTCATCACTAGTTGGGAGTTCGTGGCTGCTGGATTTCCCCTAAACAAGTTCAGGGAGGTCCACCTCAATTGGGGTCGGATGATGTGGGCTGGATATGGGTGATTTAGGAGCACTCATCTCTCCTTAAGCAGGGGTGGAGAAGAGAGACTCACGGTACTCAGTGAATCCTATATCCTCATCATCATAAATTCAAGGTTGGGAATTGGTTGGTTAAGATCTAGAGGCTGGGGATGGTAGCTTTTTCTTGAATGTTGATCACTTGACTTTAAGACATAAAGTGATGGATTAAGGTTAGGTTAATGAGCTGATAAGGCTGAGCATGAGAACCTCAGTATTGATCAAAGAAATAATGTGAATGGTTTGCTCCATAGGAGAAGTGGGAGCTCTAGGTTCCACTTCCTACTACATGGGTGAGTAGTTTGTGTAGGGGTTCATTTGGATCTTCTTGAGTAGGTGAGGGTGATTTATGGTTGTGCGGTGGTGCAGATGTATAAGGTGTGGGTTCAATATTGGCTTATGCTGTCAAGTTATCACCTTAAGCAATAAGCTCTAACATTTTTGGGACCAGGGCTGTTTCTACCCTGAAGAAGCCAACAATGGACTTTCTTATTGCCTTAAAGATATCAGGCTTCATCTATCCCAATTTAAACCTGTTTCCCTTAACCGTGAGCCCAGTTCACAGTTAAGAATGTGTTGAACATATCTAAGGAACATGTAATACTCTCAGGAGTTCAAGTTAGCAAGCAGGTTTGTCTAAAGAAACAATGAGTACTTGAATTTGACCCCTTGAACCATCCCATGGACTATATAGGATAGGTCCTTAGGAATTTGGTCCCAACCACCATGTTTGTTGGATAGAGAACGGATGACCACATGGAGGTGGTACTTCTATTAAGAAGAAACCTTACCTTTTTTGAAGGTTCTTACAGAGTAGTTCCCTTTATAGCCCATCTGCCAAAAAGAGTTGTTTATAACAAACTTGGGGAAGGACAATTCACCTTCTTCATCATCCAGCCTTAGATGAGAGTTAATGGTGACTGGATTGACAAAAATTGTTTTCCCTTCATCATCCAAGATGAACTCTTGGCAGGTCATTTAGAACTCTAGTTGATCTTCATACAGAGGAGGGTATATGGTAAGTGCAATGATGTAGTTAGAGTGAGACAAAAAGATGTAAACATCTGAGGAACCTCGATCTTTCTCAGATGATAACAGAGCAACTTGGTTGTGTTTCCTGTTTAACTGCTCAGAAAAATCTGGTTAGTTTTGGGGATCAGGGTTGGCCATTTTTCAGTAGCTTAAAGGTGAAGAAAGCTAATAACAAAAGCAGTTTACGGGTGAATTTAGGTTATGAACTTTTGCAGATGAAGGAGAAGGTGAAAGAGGGCTAACCGTTATGAGTATATTTATATGGTTGGATCTAAGACCAAGTTAATGCAAAATGATAAACTTTGAAATATGGATGTCGGTCCCACCTCTGAAAAAGTGCCCAAAAAGGTAGTTTTCTTGGAAGATAAAATACAGATGTCGGTCCCACGTCTAAAAAATTGCCCAAAAAGGTAGTTTTCTTGGAAGTCGTAAATCTTCAAAGGATGAATAAAGCTTCTGAGACTTAATTTTTTGGAAGAAAATTGTCCTTCAAGACATATAAGTACTTAAAAGCAAATTTAAGCTTTGGAAGTTATATCAGAATTTCTTCCGAAGGTAAATTTGTTAGAAAGTATTTATTAGTTTTGAAGACATAATGTTCTTCCAAAGTCAATTTAATGTCTTACGAAAGAAAATATATCTTAAATTTATAAAATTCTAAGGAATATCATTTTGAAACATTTTTGTAAGGCCCTGTTCCGGGGACGCTTACAGTTGGACATTCATCGCGTAAAACATTAAAAACATAACATTTGCAGCGGAATTTAAACTTTTCGTTAATAACAAAAATCATGTCAAATCATCATATTTTTAAGTGTACATCTCAAAAATTGTATTAACACGATATCACTCTAAAAATATGGATGTCAGTCATGAAATCCTTCCTAGTAGATTATGCATCCATACCTGCACCTCCTCAGCATCAAGATCACCTGCCAACTATTATGCATACAAAAAGTCAGCTATTCTGAGTGAGTTCTAGTTTTATAAAATACTTTACTTCGTTAAAAATAGTTTCTTTACATTCGCACGTGATCATACATCATACAAAAATCTTGATAATAATTATGTATTATCTTTTCATCATCGTTCATCATCGTTCGTCATCATTCATCATCGTACATTTCATACTTTCATTCATTAATAACATTCGTTAATCATCATTCATCTTTACACGGATCCTGCTATACTCTATACCCCCATGTCATGCAAAAAAAGACGATACTGTGCCGAGGTTTATAATTAAACCCCCACGTCATGCTAAAAAACCGACACAGTACCGGGGTAAGCCACAAGGATCCTATCACATCTTGGTCAGTCACAAAGACTAGACCCCTATGCTTATTTCCAAGGGTTAGCTAAGCCGCACACAGTTGAGCAAATAACTACCTCATTGAGTTGTGAACCTCCATCATTTGCTTGTAAGACTTTCACTCTTTCGTTATGTTCCACTTTTCATCATCGTAATCTTTCAATTTCATTACATAATACTTTACTTATTCATACATACGTATCAAGTTAAAATACATCATAAAATACATAGTTTTGAAAACTATTAGATAATGAAAGGATAACACATCACAAGCATCACAAACATCACAGCAGGTTATGCGAAAACTTAGGCATACATCAACATCATCTTGTATGAAAACTAACCTCTCACGCAAGAACTTTACTACATTCAAACCCGCACATCACATCACATCAGTCCCACGAAAACTACATATCACACGAAAACAGCGAGAGAACTTCCTATCGCGTGAGAACCACACCCTTCGTGCGAGAACTTCACAGATTCAAATCTCATAAGTACAACCTAATGGCTCGTGCGAAGGTTTTCCTACCCAGGCATAACTTGTCACATCTAAGGGCTATCTAAGATGCCTAACCTCATGAACATCATCATCACAAGTGTAAGCAATCATTATCGAATGTCATAGTATGCATAATAGCCCTAAACATGAAAACTTGTGTAAAAAAGGGACTATAAACTCACCACGTGAAGTTTTAGCACAAACTCAACCTTCCCGAAGCTCCTATTAAACAAATACTACACATCCACACATTATATTCGTCAATAATAGCTTCTTAATATATAACACGAGTTACTACACGAGTTACATACCTTAAACACCTTGATTCTGCGCTCTTTCTCTCTAAACAGCCTTTCCCCTCTCCAGCAACACTTTTTGCGTGAGTAAGGGTCAGGCATGGGTGTTCGCAGCTATTTATATTCATTTGTACTTTTAGTAGACTTCTTGGACGAGAAGTACTCTGTAACGCCCGGAAAATTTTCTGATCGAGTCAAATGATAATGATGGGCTCGGATGAAAACCATTTAATGAATATAAAATGGTTGCGAGTATTACACCGAGTTAACCCTCCGGGTCACGAGTTTAACGAGTTCGGGGTCCCAGGAACGCCTGGCATATAAATAGATGGATCAACTGAGCAACTCTCATTTTCACTCAAACGCCCATTCTAGA
>BJCO01465211.1:0-15936 GCA_018326465.1 Flaveria floridana | reverse complement strand
TTTTTAAAAAGTATGTTTTTAATTAAAAATAAGTTTTTAATTTATTAAATTATATATTTTTAATTTGAATATGGTACGAGTAATATTAGTAGTATTCAATATTATTATTAACAATATAGAGAAATAAGAAAGTAAGTATAATAAGTCTTATAATTGTTTCACGCTTATTTTAGTTTTTTTATAGATATATAGATAGACTAAAAACCATTAATTAAACGTATTATAGTTAGTAATAAACACGAAAAGTTACAATATATACTTTAATATAAAATATAATTAAAGTTATATATACGTAATAGTTCAAGAAATGAAACAATTATACTATTTTTAACTCTCTTATCTAAATAGTTTTAATTTTAAATATTCATTTTAAGATTTTTTATAAAAATATTTTTTTAAAGTGCTTGTTTGTAATGATTCTGGTTGTTTTATTAAGATATTTTTAAAAAGTATTCACCAGCTTATAACTTTTTAAAAACAAAACAATTTAAAATATTTTATTTGAAAATGTTTAGTGTTTTAGAAAATTTCATATTATATAAAATTTTATTTTTTTTATTATTTAGGTTTTAATTGAAAGATTTGATTTCTAATTTCCTTAATAAAATCTATTTTAAAAAAATAATTTGATTTTAAAAAAATTTAAATAAGAGAGAGAAATATAACAATTAATTACATTTATTTTTAATAAGAGAGGGAAATTTATTTGAGTATTTAAATTACTATAATACCCTTTTGGAGAGAAATTTATATGTGAATGTCTAGAAAAATAACAAGCGGCAAAAAAGTGGGATAAGAGAATGACAAGTGGCAAAGAAAACCTTGTTTTATTAGATACTATAGATTGGTTGGTTATGTAAAATTACAAACAACCTACCATACAATATCATTAATAGGATATCACTTACCAATTTAAACATAGAAATTATATAAGTTAAACTTCAACCTTTTTCTCGATATGTCTTCACATCCAATGAAAAATTGGCACTTGCCATACTAAGTGACCCCATAACCTCAGCATTTTGTACCTCAAGTGGAAGTTAACGTGATGTACGTGTTTTGAACCATAAGTACACGCAATTATTATAGTTTGGTGACTTTGGTCTGCTTATGTACACACACCTCACAGTATGTTGTCAACAAATACAAATGATATTTGCAAGGAGCCAACACACTTATTCGCTTATAAGATTTATGAGTCCTAATATTAAGACACCCCTTATTATATATTGACACCCTTTTATACGTCTCGTATAGCATCATAAGGTCGAATATATTGAAAACGAGGAAAATTCTGGGGCGCCTGTCAAATGACTATACGTCTCATATATGACCCCCCCATACGACCCATATAGACTTATACGACACGTATAATTCGACACTGAATATGAGGAGAATTCAGGGGGCTGTCAAAGGGGTTATACACCCCATATAGGGCTATACGACCCCCTATACAATGCGAATAATGTGGTACGACCTGTATAGAAATTTGGGATTAATAATCGGATCTAGGATTTATTCATGACTAAGAGCATTCACATTACTTTCTCTATCTTTATCCTTATAATTACATCAAAAAACACTATTTTTTCTCTGTTCTTTCAATTAATAATATTTTTTATACATTTATTATTAACTTTTCTATCTAATTCACTCACAATCACTTTCAAAAATATTAAAACAATTATAAGTGTTGAACAGTGAATTTCTAAATTTATAGATAAACAATAACATTTTCTATATCTTTCACTCATAACTAGGGCTGTAAACGAACCTTAATGTTTAGTGAACAGTTTGTAAATTGTCCGCTGTGAAGTTCGTTTATCTTCATTCGTTTAATAAATGAACAAACATCAACAAGAAAATTCCGTTCGTTTAGTTAAATGAACGAACATGAACAGAGACTACATTTGTTCATTTATGTTCGTGAACGTAGATAGTGTGTTCGTTAATGTTTGTTTGTGTTCGTTCATTTAAAAGTTATGTTTGAGATAATTATGTTACGTACTTATTTATATTTGTTGTATATAACATAATATTTGTGATTTTAATCATAAAATTAATATATGATGGTTTGTATTTGTTATGTTCATGAATAGTTGTGTGATTTCACTTGCTTTTGTTTGTGTTCGTAAACAGTTCATGAATAAATTCATTTTTTTAATGAACGAACATGAATAAAAAATCTCGTTTGGTTAACATTCGTGAATAGTTTATGAACAAGTTATTTTTTTAATGAACGAACACGAACAAGACACTGTTCGTGTTCATTCGGTTTGTTTACAGTCCTACTCACAACCACTCAAAATCATACTATATAATATACGAATTACACTCAATTTTTTTTTAAAAATGTGATGCGAATGCTCTAATAAATTTGAACTTAAATATGCTTAAATTGATGTCCTATTAATACTCATCAACATGCCTTTTAAATAAGATTGTTATATTATGTGGTTTGTATAACTATTTATTGTAATTTAGGTTTTATTATAGGTTATTTTTATAGGTAAAGTTATAGTAAAATTGATATTTAATCTAAAAGCTTAAGAAGTCTTATGCCCCTGAAATGGATCACATGTGTCATTCTATTGTTTTAAAAAGCAGAACATTTTGGTTATTCTCTTAAATATGTTACCTCAATGTATCTTATATGTTTATCATGTCAAATATCTGTTCATTGTATCATATATTATATATCATTTGTTATATGTATTCATAGTTATGTTTTACGGTTTAGAGCATTTTATGTTATTTTTGTCATTATTTTCATATATGATATAAACTTGTTATCTATCTTTGTGTTTATAATTAGAAGTACGCAACGATATACTTTCATCAATGTATTTTTTAAAACTTATAGTGTTGAAGTTAACACAGTGTGTTATTTTTGTAATTATTTTTTGTAAATTATGTAAACTTGTTGCTGTTATCTATCATGGTATTTTACTATTAGAAGTACATTATGATATTATCTCACAAATGGATTCCAAAACTCATATTGTTTAAAAGAACACGATCAAAAAACACAATAACACATTGTGTTATTATGTAATTGCTTTTAATGTAGTAGATTAACTAGTTATTAATTTATTATTGTGTTTTATATATTAGAGATACATAATAATATTATTCCATCATTGTTTTTTTTAATTCATTATATTCGAAAAACATAATAGTATTCAGATAAACACAATAACTAATAAAAAATATAATTAACTGTACTAAAAACACAATAACGAGATATGAACTTACAACATAAAAACTTATTATTTTTTATATAACAATATTATACTCATTTTAAAGATAAGAAAACAATCGTATTTATGGTGTAATTTTTATAAAAAAACAACAAACATGTCATATTGTTTAGGCTTAATACCCAGCCCTATATTTTTTATGTGACCCTAAAAATAAAATTTTGTTGTATAGAACAAGCTTATCTATACCACACTGGCAATAATGGCCAAAAGTATGTCACAACATCAACTGTCCCGTGTACTTTCTTTTAGCCCTCTCAAATGAGCATTTTATCTCATATATTTCCAAACTCATTTCTAATCTTTTTAGAGCTGCTATGTAATATTTGTGTTTATATGTATACAATCTGCAACCAAATAACCTTTCATCATACAGATCGATTTCACAAAGCGCATATAAATGAATTCAATATTAACTTTTCTTTAACGGGCAACGAATAAATTTTAAGTCCGGTCACCTAGGTAAACCCATTGGCAAAAAGCCACTCACGCCCGCAAACACAAACATTGCTGGTGACCCGGCTCGCCGACTATTCCAAGAGAAACCCACCACCCAAAGGTCCATTGTGGTAAAACCCTTGCCCACTTGGAGTATATTGAACAAAGTGAGACTCCAACTCATAACCTTCACTTTAGAAACTCATATGGTGTCTTCTTCTAAAACAGTTATCTAGGACTCATTAACTATATATAATTTAGAAAGCTTATGAATATATTTTGTTGTGATTAGTTCGTCTGTCTTGTGACAAGTCATTAAGTCATCTATCAACTAATTTAGCTAGCATAAAAGAATTATTTAAGCTATATTCTACCAGCTATATCATTGTCTAGTAACTAAGCCTTGTTATTGAAATTGAAGAATGACTTTGTAATTTGGAATTGAAGAATGACTTTTTGTAGGTTTTACTGTCAATTTCTCAACACATAAAAGTTGAATGTCAAAATAAACAAAATATGTTTTACTTACCAATTTCTATGCATGTTAGAAATCTTGATAAGACAACAAATTTTTTGCTTAACACAAGGAATGCATTAATATAAAACTTTAGCCTTAGCACGCATTATTCTTGGTTCTTGTAACTAATAATTTGGTTTTACAAAACAGAGATAATGAATTAATTGATTCAAAAAATCTTTGTTATTTCATATCCATGTTATAAAAAGAATATCCCTTAAATTATACTAACTAGTGTTTCTTCTCCACACGCGTTGCGCGTATGAACCCAAAGTTTAGACGAAATCACAAAAAACCTGAAACACAGTCAGGTTTGGTTACGGCTACATGTCGGAAGCGAAAGCCAACCAGATTTGCACAATCGAATTGGTTGTCGCTGCACAACTATATCCGCAAACCCTAAAGAACAACGGATGACATCGTTGGTAGGAGCACCAACACACATTCTCTGAACATCCTAAGGCTTTCAGATGGAAATAGCAGCCCCACCATCACCATTGCACTGGTGTACATTAACCACACCACGGGGCAAGTCGGCGCCAACCATCGCAAAAGGTCTCGGGTTAAATGAAGACCATCGAGCGACAAGCGAATTGATTTTCATTTTAAAGCCAAAGCTTTTCAATTTTTGCAATGTAACCTCATAAAATATGATTTTTTACTTTTAACATAAAGTTTTACATTTTTTGCATTTTAACCTTATAATTTTTTTATTTTCAACTTTGGTCCCTTATACCTTTCATCTTTTGTAAATTTTCGTTTTACTTTTTGTTCTAAGTTTACAAGTTAACATGATGCAACATGCATATGTGGGTCAATATATTTACGTTTTGCCTTAGGTTTTATTCTAAATTTTGTAAGCTAAAATAATGCAACATGCGTGTGTAAGTCAACATTTTTATATTTATTTTTTTTCATTTGACAGTTTTGTCACAACGCGCTGGTCCTAGCTAGGCCGACTTAGTCACACTTTTATATGTTTTACGTTTCGGTGTAAACTCTTCACATTAACACATCACAACTTTAGTGTTGGTGGCAGCTGGCAATATTATGGCATTTATGCTATTTGTCATGGTTTTTACGTCCGTCTACAACACGTATCTTTATAATTCTAGTTGAAACTAAAGTACAATAAAAGAAAAACCATGCATAGTATTCTTGTGGGTTTTGTCCATGAAATTTGTTTCCATGAAAATAAACAAATATTTAATCTAAGTTTTGATTATAGTAAAGTTGAAAATTTTAACAAATTCAAGTATATTTTGTCTAAGAACCCTATATTGTATAATAAATATAAATCTCTACTTAAACCAAATATCATATGAATTACAATATGGATTTGTTTGAGAGACTAAGTGCAAGAATGCAGACTTCTTTCTTGAGACAAAATTGTTGTAGCTTATGATAATATGATATATATTTTATATTTGGACGTTTAACAAACAAGTCATAGGCTTAAAGATGTGAAACTTAAAATTGGTTTTCAGATTTTGCACCCATACTGATTTATCAAGTCGTTTGTTGCGAATGGCCATAGTCATTAAAAGATATGAGGCAGATCATGATTTGTGAGGTTTCTATGTGTTTTATAACAATATGATCCAACTTCGAAAGCATACATGCTGATTACATGATGTATATCACCAGTCTAGCTAATAGCTCACATAGAGAGAATATAAAGCAAGCTAGGCTTCTTATTTATTTCATACATCGTATATAAATATACATACACTATGAAAAGCGAAACAAAATTTTAGATTGAAGTAGTAAGTGACGAGTAACAACGATATTAATGTATGCTTTAACATACATGCTTATAACATAAATGAATAAGAGCTTTGTGGTCACAAGGTCAAATTCGAATCTCACTCAAAAAAAAAAAAAATTTTTGCGGCTAGTTATAAGGGGTGCTAATCATGAGCTTTGTAGCCATACGCAAGTCAAGACATCTTACGAGCTAGTTAGTTTCCTCCTTAATTAAATGTGTTGGTGTCATCCTCGAGCGGCAAATTAACAATTAACAATTAACGGTTGAAATACTGTTTGATGCATGGACATACCTAAGCTATGAAGAGACATGCTCTTGAGCACGAATTGTTATTGCTGTTTAAAAAATATTCTAAATTCTAAAGAAAGTATTAATCTTAATATTATATTAATAAATTAAAGTTAGAAATAGTTAAGTAGAATGAAAATTTAAAAATTGATAACTCAAAAGAAGAAGAAACACGATAAGAATAATAAATTAAATAGATCGGTCATGATGGAAATCATGGGTCTATTTTGGACCTAGTCGAAATCATACAACTGGACCATGCCCTAATAATGTGTTAGTTATAAAATTGATACTATTAAAATAATAAATGAAATAAATTGGATTTTTTGTTTGTTTAACAAGGCATATTTCTAAGTTGTACTTTTCAACCAACCATCTTTATGCTTTACCAACATTCTACTCTAAAACATTCAGGACCACCCCTATAGGCCGGCTATATCTCATGACAAACAACAGATACTAAATGCAACCATACGTTCAAATTCTAGAGCCGGAGCTTAGCAAAATAGAAAATTTCACCAAGTGTTAGAGGAGACAAATATACCTGAAATACACAATTTCTTTTCTTTTAGTCTAACATTAGATATATTTAAACTTATAAATTATCATTTTGGTTCAACAAGCCAAAATCATTACCTAAAAGCTCAACATCTTTCTATTCATTTGTCAACTATTTCATCTAAATTCACAATGATTAAATATTAACTCAATCATTTATCTTAAAAATATTCAAACCAGGTCATAAATACCTACATTGCAAACCCTTCTTGTTATATTCTGTACTATTTAGGGCTGTTTGGCAGCATCTGAATCAGTCTCTTAATGGTTCAGACGTCTGAATTGTTCAACACTTAATGATTTAGATTGTTTGTTTCGTGAGCAAATGTCTGAATGGTTCAGACATTTGTCTCTGAATGGTTAAACATTATACTAATGCTGAATGGTTAAAAGGTCTAATGCTGAATGATTAAGACATTTTATCTGAATTGGTCAGACATTTTCCTTTGAATAGTTAAGCGATATATTAGCTCTTAATAGTTCAGACCTCTTGACCACATATGTTTCTTCATCTTAGTAAATTGTTGTATGTGTGTGCAGAACTCAAGCACACGACACCTGGAGAAGAGATGAAGACACCTGGAGAAGAGAGACGAGAAGAACTCAAGCACACGACACCCGGAGCAGGACAACATGAAGAAGACAAAGGGAAGCAATGGACAACCGTGGTGAATAGGAAGAGAAGATCGGGAGTTTCAAACAATGGGGTCGTTACCTTCTTTCTTTCCAATCTACCAATGGATCTTAATAGCAAAGAATTGTGGTTAGAATGCAGGAATTTCGGACATTTGGTGGATGCTTTCATCCCTAGTAAGAAAACGTTGAAGGACGGCGGGAAATTTGGCTTTGTTAGATTTGACAAAGTTAAGGATGCAGACAAGCTTTCTATGGATCTTAATAGTCTAAAGATCAACAACATGAAGATATCTGCCAATCTTGCGAGATTTGATAAAAGCGGGAATAAGATAGACTACTCCGGTCTATCCAATCTGAAACGGGTGTTTTCAACTCATACGAGCACGGTCCAGACCAATGCTCCCAATCCAAACTCCAAAACTCAGACGCGTGATTCATTAAGGGATGCTCTCCTAAACACGGACTATTCTAACCGTAATGCGCAGGTTATTCCTGACATAAGGGTGGGGAATGTGTCTGATATTTCAAATGCATGGAAAGGATATTCACTTGTAGGGTTTGTGAAAGATATGCACACGTTGGGGAATCTGAAGGAACTACTAAATAATGTAGTTTTGAGCCATTTTGATCTTAGATATCTTGGGGGTATGAGAGTTCTCATCTATTTTAAGTCAACTGTCGAAGCAAAACGTGCCCTCATGGAATTGGAGAATTCTCCGAGCTCCATGTTCACGACTCTTCAGTTATGGAATGGTCAACACGTCGAATATGATCGAATAGCTTGGGTTCGAATACGTGGTGTGCCAATTCATTTATGGAATCCTACAACTTTTGACGTGATCGGTAGTAAGTTTGGCTCTGTGATGGTTCCCTCGGCGGCTTCTACACATGACGGGAACCTAGCCTACGATCAAATCGGAATCAGCGTTCATGACCCGTCTCCTATTAAAAAACAAGCTCATCTTGTTTCGACCGATGGCTCGTATTTGGTTTCAATATCCGAATTTGAAACAGATTGGGTGCCTGAATTTTTGAAAGGCTCTCTCGTCTCCGAATCTCCGGCGAATGACCATCATGGTGATAGGGATCCACCGGCACCGGGGGTTTCGAAAAACCAATCGTCCGATAACGTCTCCTTAGCTACGCATCATCCTCGGGAAGTCTCCCATGCTGTTTTAGCGGCTGGAATTAATTACTCTGATCTGGCCCCACCGACAACGGATAACCATGCGTCACCAACTCCAACAGCTATGGCGGCTCCCCACGTTTCGCCTGGACTACTGGGCCAAGATGGTGTAACAATCTTGGGCCAACAACAGCATAATGTTCCTTCTCAGGTTGCAATAAATGGGCCTGAAGTTTTGGGCTCAGATCCATTCGGATTAAATAAAATCATATTCAACCTGGGTGCTTTTAAGTCCAAGAAAAGAAAAGCTAAACAATGTTCCCCTATCTCTAAGTCTAGGGCTCGACAGATGGGAAAGGAATCAAGAAGAAGTGTCAGAAGGAAGGGATTCTACGGTTCTGCTGCCATGAATCAAACTCAGGAAGTCAATTCCTCCCCTGCTGCTACTACAATTCATCAAGTTCAAGATAATCTTGCTGATTGCTCTTTCCCCATTCAAGTTGAATTGGGTGAGAAATCCCCTTCGATTGATTTGAATAAAGACCCAACGGTAAGCGAGAATTATTAAAATTGATTTAACAAAATTCATGGACCAACTTCGATCCGTGATAGTGGAGGGTGATGGATTCAATATGTCTTAATGGATTTTCTAACCATCAACATTAGGGGGCTCGGTGGTACGAGTAAATCAAAATCAGTTAAGTCTCTAATTTTTAAACACAAGATTAATTTTCTGGGGATTCAAGAATCTTTGATCTCGGATGAATGCAAAATTCCATTAGCTGAAATATGGGGCAATCGTTCTGTTCAGTACGAGTGCGTGCCTGCATCCGGCAGATCAGGTGGTATTATTAGTATCTGGGATCCATCTGTTTTTCTTTTGGCGAGTTCAATTAAGGAGAGGAACTGCCTAATTACTATCCATCGGGTGGCTGGTTCTCTGGACCAAATCAATATTGCAAACGTTTATGCTCCTCAAGATCTACCCTCTAAAAGACATCTCTGGAACTTTCTCAAAGCAACAATGGCATCACATTCAGGTATGTGGGTAATTTTCGATGACTTCAATGAAGTGAGATGGCAATCGGAACGCCTGAATTCAGAGTTCAATCAACTAGGAGCAAACGCTTTCAATCAATTTATTGACGAATGTAATCTTTTAGAGTACAATATGGGTGGCTCCAAATTCACATATCTCAGTGACAACGACTTAAAAGCGAGTAAGCTTGATAGGTTTTAGTATGTGAATCCTTCTTCAACAAATGGTCGGACTCAACTCTAACCGCATGGCTGAGGAAGAGCTCTGATCACTGTCTGCTTTCGCTAATTAGGTCTGGGGTTGATTTTGGGCCAAAGCCTTTTAAATTCTTTTCGTCATGGTTGTCATGTGATGGCATTGATGATGTTGTCAAAGAGGCTTTAAAAATTCCAGTTTATGGAACAAAACCAAATGTTAAATTATCCATGAAACTCAAGAATGTAAAAACTGTTGTCAAAGTTTGGAATAATATTCGGGGCGCTAAAGACAATCAATTGATCCAAGATCTCACAAATAAACTTTATAATTTGGACACCATTGCAAAATTGTATGGTTTATCATCAGAGAGAGTAAGGAAAGAGTCAGAACTAAACAACTTCTGCTAGAAAAAGAAAAAGAGCAGGCCCGAGATATAAAGCAAAAATCTAGGGTGAAATGGGTGGTTGATGGGGATAAAAATTCTTCCTTTTTTCATGGCATGTTCAATACCCATCTCGGTTTCAATAGAATTAATGGAATGATGATCAATGGGGTCTGATCAACTCAACCTGGTGAAATAAAAAGGGAGGCTCGTAGGTTCTTCAGTAACAGGTTCAAGGAAAGAATGGTGAATAGGCCGGTCTTGGAATGTTTTTACATTCAAGGAATCACTTCAGTTGAAGCTGAGAATATCATTAGACCATTTACCATAGAAGAAATTAAAGCAGCAGTGTAGGAATGTGGACGTGATAAAGCCCCAGGCCCCGACTGGTTTAATTTTTCTTTTTTTCAGCACTTTTGGGATCCCCTTTCGATGGATTTTCTTGAAATTTTTGAATACTTTTCCATGAACGGTAAAATCAGTGAAGCTTGCTCTTCATCATTTATTGCTTTGATACCCAAAACAACCGACCCGTCTTCGTTTGATGAATATCGTCCCATCTCCTTGATTGGTTGCATCTCCAAAATCATATCTAAGGTGTTGGCCAACAGATTAAAAGCCGTCCTCCCTTCGATTATTTCGGAAGCCCAGTCCGCTTTCCTTGCAAATAGGAACATTCTAGATGGGCCTCTAATTGTTAACGAAATTATCTCATGGCTTAAAAGAGTTAAAATTCCGGGTTTATTATTTAAGATTGATTTGAATAAAGCCTTTGATTCTATTTCCTGGGATTTTATTATCTCTATGCTTGAATTCATGAAATTTATATCTCGGTGGCAGCAATAGGTAAAGGGCGTTCTATCTTCATCTAAAGCCTCCATTTTGGTCAACGGCTCCCCATCAAAGGAATTTTGCTGCTCTAGGGGTGTTAGGCAAGGTGACCCATTGTCCCATTTCCTTTTTCTCATAACTATGAAAGGCCTCAATTGGATGTTTAAAAGAGTTGGATCTATGGGGGTTTTCAGGGGCATTTAAATTGCCAAATGATGGATTCACTATATCTCATCTTATTTACGCGGACGACGTTATTGTTATGGGAGAATGGTCCATCATGAATCTAAAAAACTTGCTAAGGATATTAAGATGTTTTTATCTAGTATCGGGTCTTCATATTAATATTAAAAAATATAGCCTTTTGGGTTTAAATGTACCTACGGAAGAAAATAGTAACTTTGCTTTATTGATTCACTGCCAAGCTGGGACTCTTCCTTTCAAGTATTTAGGTCTTAACGTGGGAGCCAACATGAATTTGGCAAAAAATTGGCAGCCGGTGATAGATGTCTTTGAATCTAGACTTTCTGCGTGGAAGGCTAAGCATTTATCTATGGCAGGCAGACTCGTCTTGATTAAGGCTGTTCTGGACAGCCTGCCAGTGTACTATTTCTCCCTCTTTAAAGCCCCTGCAAAAGTTATAGGTAAACTCGAGAGCATCAGAAGGCGGTTTCTTTGGGGGGGTGATAGCAGTAACAGGAAAATTCCATGGGTCAGTTGGGAGAAGGTCTGTGCCAAAAAAGATAAGGGTGGATTAGGATTAGGGTCCTTATTAGATCTCAACATTAGCTTCTTATCTAAGTGGTGGTGGCGTTACAAAAAGGAGAATGCGTCTCTATGGAAACAAGTGATAGTAAGCATTCATCTTTGTCCTCGGATCGCATCATCTATCCCAGGGAGGAAAAAATTAGCTGGGGTTTGGACCAATATAAAGAGGCTGGATTCGCAGTTACTATAAAGAAATATTGATCTGGATCAGCTAATTATTTTCTCTAACGGTAAATGGGTGTGGACGGGCGATAGTTCGGGTTCCTTCTCGGTTAAGGCATTGCGCCTTTTGTTAAACCATTCCTCAACTCAAACTGATGCACCATTCATCTATGAATGGTGTAATTGGGTGCCTGCAAAAGCAAATATTCTTGTTTGGAGAACTGAATTAGATCGACTTCCAACCCGGGCGGCTATACTCAAACGAAACATTCCTATTCCCTCGGATCTCTGCCCACTTTGTTCTCAGTGTTTGGAAACCGTGGAATATTTATTCATCTCTTGTTATTTTGCTCAAATGGCATGGGCTTTCATTTTCAGTTGGTGTAAGTTAATGCCCATTTTTGCTTTCTCTATTAAGGATTTATTGAGGGCTAATAAATCAGCACTCTCGCCCGATAGAGTAGCAATCTATGCTGCTGTCATCACAACCTTTTGGTGCATATGGAAATTGAGAAATGGTGTAATATTCAGACAACAATCTCCGTCCCTCAATTGGCTGCTAGAAGACATTAAAGGCACGGCCTTCCTATGGGTGTCAAATAGAGAAAAGATTGCAAGCTTAGATTGGAGCAAACGGGTCATGTTCAAATTTTAATTTCTCTTTATGTTTTGTTGTTGTATGATGTATCATTTGTCTCTCTAAATTTTGCTTATGTATTATTGTTGCCTGCCTAGCTTCTTGCTAGCCTGGCTTTTTAATGGAGTTCTCTTGTTTTTCAAAAAATAGTTCAGACCTCTTAGTAGCTCAGCACTTAATGGTTCAGACTTCTTATTGATTCAACACTTAATCATTCAGAAATTAACAAACAACCCTTACTCAATTTCATTTGACTAGGGTTGTTTATCATCGTGATTTGCGGCAGGAAATATTAAGTATCACTGTTACTAAAAAAAAGTAAACAAATTAAAAGTAAAATAAATAGTCGGAGAAAGGATTAAATTATATTTTGCACTACTCGGTTTTAATAAATTTACACTGAAACGTAGATAAAAATAAGCATATCGGAACAGTACATTATATCTTACATATTTAAAGATAAAAGCAGAATATATTGATATTTTTTACAAATATTAAAATATTATAAGTAAAAACAAAGAAATGAAATAAGGTAATCGATTATATTTAATTCTAGCTAATCCATTTTAATTCTATAAATGACGATCTGTAAAAAAATTACCTTTTTAGTCTATATTAATTAATTAATTATCTAATTTTTTTTAATGGCTAAAGGATCACCGACGGGCCACTAGCCTATCCGATCATCTCTATTACTCGAGTACGAAACTCAAGATGATCCTTATAAGAAAACTTACCTTAGATGAAAAAACATCCGGCCTAACTTGAAATCCCATTTTTCGTTATAGGTGAGACTTGAATCAAAGACCTCTCTCTACTTTAATAAGGTCTTACGGTGCATCAACTCGACCACTTAAGATAAATATCATTGGTAATTCTTTAATTGACTTACTATGCATCTAATAAAAAGAGTTATAAATATGTAGGAAAGTAAACGATGGTTGTTAAATTAAAGAAGTCTTATAGTTTTTGTACTTAAAGTTTTGTTTTATATATAAAGTGTATATAAAATATAATAATTGTTGTTTTTATATCTAGTTGCCGTCCAAGATCTAATCATATGCCCATACAAATCAATTTATGCTCTTCCTATCGAAGCATCGTTTCTTGTTTTTTATATTCAGTCCAAGAGATGATACATCCACATCTCCTTTTCAAATATCTATATATCATATCATAAACTTTTTCAGATTTTTATATCGACACAATGAAAATTATGATTTTGACCCTGTCATATTTTCTTAAATACGACAAAAATGTAAAATTTAATGTGATATCCTTTGATACGGATGGGAAAAAAAAAATCTAAACCAAATGACCAAGGCATTCTTGAGGGGTAATGAGATGAGTATTCCAATTGATTAGGTTTAAAAAATTTCATGAGTTTGAGACTAGTATGTGGTATGATTGTATGAGACTAGGTGATACCCGTGTAATTATGTGAGCACTCTAACCCATTTACGCGCATTAAAACCAAATATAAGGATAGGATTATTAAAAGAGTTTCTAAACAAGTTTTTTTAGGTGAGTTTAACATCAAGTTTCAGGTGATGGTTATCCAATGACTAGTGTTTAACCACATAAAACGATAAATGATAAACTTGATACCTGTGGTATACACATGAACCTAACAGGTAAATAGATAGGATCCGACTATATGAGGTACAATTTTATAATCACTTATATATGGAACTTTTTCTATAACTGATCCATAGTCATCTCTACTAATTGCATAGTAAATTAATCAATACTTGTAAATTAATAACTAGGTTTTCCCTTATACAATGTTACAGATTACTGACATTCAACTTATTTATTATTTTATGCCTTAGTGCATTCACAATCCATCCTTCATCTTCATCCTTATAATTACACTCAAATCACTATTGTTTCTCACTAATTTTCAATTAAATAATTTTTTTCATACATTTATCATTATATTTTCTCTATCAACCACTCACAACTATTTTCAAAACTATTAAAAAATTTATGGGGGTTGTACTGTGTTTTTCCGGGAAACACAATACAATTCTCATAATTTTTTCATCTTTCACTCACAATCATCCTATATAATATAGGTCAACCACTCACATAAAAATAAGAAACGAACTGTGAATGCTCTTAGTGGTAAAAAAACATGCATACATGAAAAAGATAAAAAAGAAAAAGGAAAGAAGATAGTTCAAATTATTATTTTAGATTTTAGTTACACATATGTTTCCAAATTAAGCTAGTTTAGTTACATTAAAATGAGTTCATTGATTACGTTGTTGAAAAATGAAAAATGGTTGGTAGGGAGGAGGCGAAAGACGAACCTAGACCTTTTAGTTTTAAAGTGTAAAATAAACGTGATAGCCACGATACCGAAACAACTTTTTTTTAAGGATGAGGTGTATATATATGTAGTTTTATTTAGGAATCGCAAAAATTAACTTGTACGTTTTTAAGGAGAGAGGAGGTAAAGCGTCAATACTTGGAGAGATTATTTAGGAAGTGGCAAAAATCGATATGAGAAGGTGGACATACTTGTAGAAGATTATTCTAATTTATGTAATCTGTCATCTTTAATTTGTGTAATTATAATTTATCTAAGTAATTAAGAGTTTACGTGAGAGATTATTTTGGAGTCAGTTGAAAGAGTGCGGTGATTTTTATAAATATGTGTGATATATGTAAGAGAGGTCATAAAAACGTTAAAACTAAAAGAAAAGGATGAGAAGTTTAAATTGTTTTCCACCACCTCTCGGATCATGCCACCAGCACCTCATCTCCTTTGGTTTCACGAGAATATAGAAGGATTTTTAAGATATAGTAATATTATTAGATTAGTGCAAGCTCTCATGTTATAGCGTGGATCTTGTCCTAATGGCCCTGAGAACCCCCACCAAGTCATTGGGGATCTTCATAGTGTACAATAAAGGATATTTATAAAAAAATCTAAAACAAGTTAACAGAATCTTAAAGTGTGTTTGTTATGAGATAATCTTTATCTTTATACTATAATAAAAGAGTAACTTTGAGTGCCACGTGGCAGCACCACAACCATCCTCATCAAAATTTTCCCGCCTCTCTCTCATCTTAAATAATTACCTTAATTACTAATAATATTACTTAATATTCTTTCACATTAATAAATTAAAAAAGAGATCTACTTATTAATGTTATTTCTAAATAAATAATTTTAATATAAAATAATAAAATTTTCTAAAGCATAAAACTTTTTTAAAAATATGAAATATTTTAAAAGTGGTATTTTTAAAAATTCAATTTTTCAAAACCAAAAATAATTAATTTGGCAGATATAATAAGAAAATTTTTAAAAATAACA
>BJCO01465210.1:0-15048 GCA_018326465.1 Flaveria floridana | reverse complement strand
TGTTTTGAAGGTGAAATTTTCAAACTGCTGCTTTAGGAGATCCTTCTTGTTCTCCTTGGCTTCAGTGGAACCCTCATACATTAGTTTCAATGCATCCCATTGCTGGTTAGCTATTTTGCATTTCTTGAAACCTCTGTATACAGAGTTTGGAAGAGCAGTCTGAAGGGCTATCATGGCCTTTTGATCAATCTCTACTCTCTTTCTATCTTCATCTGAGTAGTCAGCCACATCCTTGGGGATCATACCACCTCCAGCAGCAGCTGAAAGGGTGCTTCGTATGCAAGGTCCATTGACAACAGATTCCCACATTCTTGAGTCTTGACACTTGATGAAGCCTTCCATTCTTTGGCACCAAGTGTCAAAGTCATCAAGAGTGATGAATGGGTACTTTGTCATGGTTCCATTTGAAGCTTTCCATATCAGCTTTAGAGATAGCTTCCATTTGAAGGGTTAAGTATTTTGTGTGTGTGAGGGATCTTAAGATGGTGAGATCTTATATCAAGAGCCTGAAAAGCTCTGACACCAATTGCAGGACTGGGTGAAGGGTTATGCACTTACAACACAACAACACAAAGAGGAGAGTGTTGAACAACACTTAACAATTCAAATGGGGAACTGGAGAAAATCAGTTTTTGAGAACTAAGAAACACAAGTGTATATGAGATAGAACCAGAACAGACACAAGTAGTTGGTTTTCAGGATTTATGTATATTGCTCCCTAGTTCCTTACAAATGGTTTACAAAGTTCTAATAATAAGTTACAAGGACCAGAAATACTTATACTACAACCTACAGCCTGCCATAGTTTGAAGGCCAGCTGGATACATGATCTAGACAACAATCAATGTAGAGTCAAAAGGCAGATCGTGTTTTGACTAGTGACTATGACATGCCATAGCTCACATCCTAATATATTACAAAAAGGATAAAGTACATAAAGTGAAAAGTTACAGACTCAAGACCTCAGTATACAGTTTACCAAAAGCATGGACCTTTTCACCAACTCATGTAAAGTTGGTGTCTGATCAGAGTTGCAGCGGAAAGGAGTCCAGCTTTTAGGTAAAAGGTACATCAGATAAAGCATTTAGTTAAAAAGTATTTGGAAGAAATCTGTCTTCAATAGTTGGCTTCGGAAGACTTTGTCCTTGAAGCTTCGGAAGACTTCATCTTTTGGCTTCGGCAGATATTGGTCTTGGCTTTGGAAGATTTCACTTAGAATAATTTCTAAGGCAGTGTGAAACTTCCGAAGCATTCCACTTCAGTACACTTTTGCATGCATGCAGGAGAAACTTTGGGTGTTTAGGTTACATCAGCCTTATAAAATAACCTTACAATTATCAAAAGCCATTAATTACATTCATAAATACTGTTGATATGCAATACAACATTGTTAAGTTACAAAAGGAAAACATTTGGTAATTGCATTACAAATCAACAATAATAACATGTGTGAATGGATGCCAATCTTGCCCTGGAGAGTATCCTCCCCGCATGTCATCCTCAGCAACCTTTCCTGCCAACTGAAAATGCATAAAAGTCAGCGTTGCTAAGTGACTTCTAGTTTTACAAGTATCAAAATACTTTATACGTTTCATACATAAAATTTATCTTTTCCTTAAAACACTTCCTTTACTTTCACACATGTTCGTTCGTTTCATACTTTACCATTTCATTCGTTATCGCTCGTTCCGTACCTTATTCTTATTTTTCATTAACGTTCGTCTCGTACTTTATCACTATCTTTCGTTAACGTTCATTTCGTATATTATCACTTCGTTCGTTTCATACTTTACTGTTTCGCTCGTTTCGTACTAATTCTAGATCCTGTCAGGCTTTTCCCCCATCGCGGTCTGAAATCGCCATTCCAAGCACAAAGCTCCTTTACTAATAGGCACGAAGCCCGTGGCCGGATGCCACCATTCTAGGCACAAAGCCCCGTTACTAATTGGCACAAAGCTTGTGGCCCGAAGCCACCATTCCAGGGATAAATCCCCATTACTAATTGGCACAAAACCCGTGGCCCGAAGCCACCATTCCGGGCACGAATCCTCATTTCTATCTGGCATGATGCCCGGGGTCGAATGACAAGGATCCTGTTCGTACTATAGGTTCAGTCACCTAGACTGATCCCCCTGTGTGTGAACCCTCATGGGTTAAAATCGCATGTTATCATACACACAGTTAAGCTGACAACTCTCAAAGAGTTGTAATCATAATTTCTTTCTACTTGCAAGCCTTTACTTTCTTTCATTACGTTTCACTTTTCATCTTTTCTATCTTTCTCTTTATTACGTTTACTTTTTACGTTCATTCACACAATCATCGTACTATGTAAAATAATAACATAATACTTAATGTATATTATATTATAATATAAATATGTTTTGAAAACAAATAAAAGATAACAACTCATATACATATGCATATAATACATTTATCATCATATCAATGCATATTCTAGTCAGCCCTGTTTGGGCATTTTTCTACTATGTATGCACATGAGCCTACACTTAGCCATTTCAACACTTAGGCACATGAGCCTCTTGGGCACATGGGCACTATTCAGGCGCTTCACCTTACACTTAGTTATTCTTTTCAAAAACTAGGCGCATGAACTACTATTCAAGCGCGTGAACTATCACTTAGAAATTCTAAGCCATTTTCTAGGCGCATGGGAGTACTGTTTAGGCGCATGATCATATACTTAGCTTTCTAAGTCATATTTTCAGGCACATGGGCCCTGTTTGGGCGCATGGCCTTACCTAAAACCTTTCTAAGGCATAAATCTAGGCGCATGGGCCCTGTTTGGGCGCATGAACACCCACTTATATCTTTCTAACATATTTTTCAGCCACAAACGATGTTTTAGCATGTTCTATGCCTTACACTATGATACTAAGCCTTAACAACACATGTATAACCATAAACTACCAACATACAAGCTTATACTCACATGGTCATGCATATACATCTTTATAAAAATTCATTTGTATTCATTTTCAGCCCCAAATAAGTTTAAAAACAAGTAAAACCGGGGTCTAGAAACTCACCTTAGCTACTTTAACCTTGAACTCTTGAATTTGAACTTTATAGATGTTTGCTAACACCTAAACACTTCCAAAAACATGCAACCGAACACATACCCACACATGAGAACATGTATAACTCAGTTATATGGTCAAAACTCATAAAAACCAAAAAATTTCAAGAAAATCATACCTTTTAGCAGCTTCTTCTTCTTCTCTCTAAAAGATCTATGAACTTTGCTCTCTCTCTCTCTAAAAGCCGAATAGCAGTTGATGTAGCAGGGGTTGGGCAACCATGCCCCTTTTAAACATAAAATAATAATTTTTGTCCTCTTTACACTTACACCCCCTCCACTTTGGTTGCTTTTCACTTCTTTCAAAAATGTTTTTCTTTTCTTTTCTCGTTTCTTTTCCTTTCTTTTCTTTTATTCACATTGACCAAAATTTTCGGGTGTTACAGCATATGCTAGGTATAACTCTTGTCTAGGTAAACCTACATAAGGAAAGGTCCCAATCATTTTGAGTGCCTATGTCACAACTAATGTTAGGGTGATTGAGAAAAATGCAAGGCCGATATCATTTCAGTGTGAATGAAAAAACTCCTATCAGGTGAGTGCATACAAGATGCAACTCCTATCATGTGAGTAGTGCACAAGGCAAAGCACCCATCATAGTGAGAATGCAACGAATGCAAACTCCTATTAGTGCTTGTATGAATTTCTACACGTTATGCCCATTTACTTCCTTTATATATTACTATCTTTCTTATCTTTCATTATAACTTTATCATAACAATAACTATTTATTAATACTTTCTTATTCATTTATACTTATCATAACCATGATTATACTTTACAGCCTATCGTACATCACACGTCATCATCAAGCTTTACCATAAATAATATGTATCTATGGCTCTATACAATAAGTGTAGTTCATCAGTGCTACATGTTTTACATCACACTAACATCTATCATCATTCTATACAAAGTATAGGTCAAACACATATAGGCAATAACAATGTGTTTGAAGTAACACAATGCAAATGACTAAGTCAATACGGATGGCAAAGTCAATGCGGGTAACAGTAACATGGGAATACGGATAGCTTGATTAAGGTAATACGGGTAATGGTTGAAATAATGCGGGTGGACTATCTTGCGCAATGCAGGCAATAGTATTGGTTAATGCAGGTGAACTATTTTTTTCATCCACGTTAGTGACACTTAGAAATCATCTAAGTGAATGCTGGATATTATCAATACAGGTAATAGTGAAGCATTATGGATAAAATATATGTTCATCCACATTCACATACTTGGTCAAGGCTAAGTGTTAATAAAACAACTTTCAATACGGTTGAATTATCCATACGGACATTAGTCCAGGTAATGCGGATGAACTATTCATCTGCATTTGCTATACTTAGGAACTTCCTGAGTCAATGTGGATACTATCTTTAATATGGGTAATAATACTCATCCACATCGGAATCCATGCGACAACATTAACTAATCTGTAATAATAAGTTAACATATAAACCATAAGATAAGGTATAACATGTTGATTTCACATAATCACATAATAATATCATATAATTAGTAATTAGGTTGAAGTTGGTTAATTCAAGATTAATTATTTGTTAAGTGACCAACGTGCAAGGACAACTTAGGTGTGCTTACCTGACATGTACACAAGACTTAATAGAACTAACGGAGTTTCGGTAATGAAAAATTACCTGATGTTAAACTTAGCTAGCCCAAAGGATACTCTTATGGGACTGATCCTTATGATCAAATAGGAGTGAAAGGAAATCTTTATTGCTTAACGTTGTGACTATGATCAACTCCGTGCTTAATGTTAGGGGTCTGTTTATAGGCCTCGTCATAGTTACTAGCTTTATGCATAATATTAGGAGTCTAACACATGGCACTGATCCTGTACAGTGAAAGATAATGAAATTAAAAAGGAAAGGAATGATGACTAGAGTTATTAAAAGAAACAAACATGCTTATATGTATGTATTGATGTGTGTTCATGTGTAATAAGGAAACGGTTTTCTAAAATATATTTTATTATGAAAGTAAACCTCACTCGGTATTGCTGATTTTGTATGCATATCAATGACATGTAAAGTACAAGAATGAGGAGATGCATGCATGGTTATGATAGTTGCTGGGAGAGTTCGAGTTTGGCATCCAAAGGTTTTAGATGATGAATATTTGATAACAATTTTGATTTTTAAATACACTTGAATTTTTCTTTGAGACAATTTACATTTAAATGATTAATTATGATTTCCACTCCTAAGTATGAATGTTTGATGCTATGATTGACCAACTATAAGATTCCAAGGATGGGGCTTAACACAACAATGGTCGGTGGGATGTAGTGGCGGTGATTAGTAGTCATGGAAGTGGTGGCGGCATGCAATGGGTGATAAATGTTAATTCCTACATGAGTGTTTTGGTTGGTCACACCCCGGGTGTAACACCCGAAAATTTTGTCATTTAAATGAAGAGAAAAGAAATGAGAAAAAGAAAAGAAAAGTATCTTGTGAGAAAAGAAAGGAAGCTAAAGTGGAGGGGGCTTAGTGTAAATAGTATAAAAAGTCAAATATTATAATATTCACTGGGAATGGCCGCCGATATCACTTTTCTCATCTTCTTTTTTTGTCGACAAAAGAGAAGAAGCAGAAGAAAACTGAGTTCTTCGGTTTTAGATAGAGAAAGAGGCTGATTCTTAACTAAGGTAAGCATTTATGTATTTCGGCTCGGTTTTTGCTGTGTTTTTTACTATGAACCGAGAATATATGCTCTTTTGTGTTTATATGCATTCGGTTATGTGTTTTTAGACATATCTAGGTGTTTGAATTCTGTGGAAAATTCAAGTTGAAGAGTTTGAGCTTGGAAGCAGCCTAGGTGAGTTTCTAGACCCCATATTTTACATGTTTTAAAGATTTTGGGGCTGAAAATGCATGTAAAACATTTTTAAAACTTTTGTATGTATGTCCGTACGTATATATGCTTGTATGTTGGTATTTTATGGTTGTGCATGCTTTTTAAGGCTTAGAAAGGTAGTGAGAAGCTTAGAACATGTTAAGATGTTGCTTAGGACTAAAAAATATATTAGAATTGTATAAGTTGGTGGTCATGTGCACAAACAGGGCCCATGCGCCTAGTTATTTGCCTTAGAAAAGTTTTAAGTAAGGTCATGCGCCCAAACAAGGCCCATGCGCCTAAAAATATGACTTAGAAAGTCTAAGTATATGATGATGCACCCAAACAGTAGTCCATGCGCCTAGAAATGTCTTAGAAATTTCTAAGTGAAAGCTCATGCGCCTAACCAGTGCCTCATGTGCCTAAGTGTTGCTGAAAGACCCAACTATAGGGTGATGCGCCTAAATAGTGCCCATGCGCCCAAAAGGCTCATGCACCTATGTGTTGAAACGCCTAAATGAGGCTCATGTGCCCGCATAGTGGAGAAACGGCCAAACAGTCCTCATGCGCCCAAAAAGTCCTCACGCGCCCAAATAGTGCTCATGCGCCCAAATAGTGCTCATGCGCCCAAAGACTTAGAAAATTTTCCTGAATTTTTGGAAAAACAGAATTTTAGGGTATGACCCCAGTTTGACTTATTGACTGTTTTGGTTTATTTTAAGCATGAATATGTGAGGGACTATGAATAGAATATGTATGATGTTATGATGAATGTATGATATGCATATGTGCATGAAGTGTTATCTTTTAATGATTTTCAAAACGTTTATATTATATTATAATGTACGTTAAGTATTATGTTATGACTTTACGTTGTATGATGTAAGTATGAATGAATGTGAAGTATAACGTAAAAAACTGAAAGATAACAAAGATAAAAAGTGAAACATAATGAAAGAAAGAAAAGGCTTGCAAGCAGATTGAAAGGAGGATCGTAACTCTTTGAGAGTTGTCAGCTCAACCATGTGTAGCATGCTATTTTGGCTAACCTATGAGGGTTCACACACAGGGGATAAGTCTTGGTGACTGATCCATAGTACAAAATGGAATCCTTGTCATTCGACCCCGGATATGATATGGCTTTGTGCCAAGATATGATACGGCTTTGTGCCAAGATATGATACGGCTTTGTGCCAGATAGTAATGAGGCTCTGTGCCCGGAATGGTCGCCTTCAGGATATGATGGGGGAAAAGCTTGGCAGGATCTAGAATGAGTGAAAGATAAAGATAAAGTACGAAACGAACGAAATGATAAAGTACGAAACAAACGAAATGATAAAGTACGAAACGAACGAAAAGATAAAGTACGAAACGAACGAATACGTGCGATAATGAATGATCACGTGCGACAGTAAAGAAAGTATTTTATGAAAAGAGTATTTTAGTACATTAAAACTAGAACTCACTCATTAACGCTGACTTTTATGCATTTTCAGTTGGCAGGTAATGGTTGCTGAGAATGGCACGCAGGGAGGCTACTTGGCGGAGCAAGACTGGCATCCATTCACGCATATTATTATTGTTGTTTTGTAATGCAATTAACGAATGTTTTCTTTGGTAGTTTAAATGATGTCATATTGCATAACAACAGTAATTATCAATAAAATGAATGGTTTTTTGTTAATGACTTCCGCTGCAATGTTTTATGAAATGTATAATATTATGTATGTTTAGTGCTATAAATGACTAACTGTGAGGTCCCCTGGAATGGGGCCTTACAAGTTGGTATCAGAGCTAAAGTTTAAGTGAATTGGGTAAATATTTTTAAAACCTAAACTTAAACTAAAAATGGGAAGAAGGTAGTGATGCCAGCCCGAGTAGCTACGTGCCATCAAGTATTTCTTTTTATAAAGTTGACCAGCATTATGTGCGTGTGGTATTTGATTTACATGATTTTGGTATATTTAGATACTGATCTAGTCAAGATAGAAAATGCTTAGGGTGTGAAGAGTAAAGTAAGTGGCTAATCACAACTTGCCATTATAATTAGGGATGTACTATACTCAACATAAACTGAGCTATTATCTTGAATGACCGTGTTTGTGTTTGAATCTTATAGTATTTAGAGGATGGCTGGAGGTAGATCTTCTATAGGTGGAGCACGGGATGGATGTGGTGCTGAACCGTGTGTTACAAGGAACCAGGCTAGAGATGCTGAGACGACCCCTGCTGATCCTGAGGTTCATCAGCATGAAAGGAGAGAAAGGAGGAGGACCACTGGGAGAGAAGGAGGAGAATAGCCAGGGACTGAGACGGTTGTCTCAAGTGAGGAGGAGGAGGAGGAGGAAGCTGTGCAGGAAACTGCACGAGGCTGTAACTACGAGGCATTTCAAAGATGCAAGCCCCCGACTTTTGATGGGAATGGCATTGGCACTGTTACTCACCGATGGGTGAGATAGATGGAGGCGGTGGTTGATATCAGTGAGTGCCGAGAAGATCAGAAGGTGGAGTTTGCTACCCACTCATTTGTGGACTCGGCCTTATGTTGTTGGGACAATGTTGTCCAGGCTGAGGGTAGCAGGGCCATTAGCTGGATGAGGTGGTTGGAATTGAAGAAGCTGGTAATCGAGGAGTTCTGTCCTCACAGGGAGTTAGACAAGATTAAGAAGGAGTTCCTGCAGCTGGAGGCGGGAGCCATGCGCACCAACAATATACCACCAAGTTTAATGAGATGGCGAGGATGGTACCAGATCATATGACGCAGGTATCAAAGAAGATCAAGAAGACATCCAAGGATTATCAGCTGATATTCGTAGGCATTTAATTGTTGCCCGACCAAGCACTTTCAGGTCGGCAGTGGATCTTGCTGGGCGGCTATATGACAAGATAGACGTGGCGGTGGTGGAGATGAAGAAGACAGGTGGTGGTGATAAAAGCTAGAATGGGAAAAGGTTTGGACATGGTGGTTTCACTCCAAACAACAAGAGGATGAAATTGGATGACCATAGGGTGGGGTCATCAAGTTTAGGGATAAGGAAGTGTGGTAAATGTGGGATAGAGCACTCTTGTGTGTGTAAATGGTGATTGAATGTGTGCTTCAAGTATGGGAAGCCCGGTCATATGGTGAAGATGTGATAGGATCAAATGAATCGATCTGTGATGCTGTTATAATCCAATTCAATCAAACAGAAACAAACGCAATCAAATAAAAGCTAACAATCAAGAAAAATTTGTAAAAGTTCATTGATAAAAGCAAAGATGATTACAAATTGTAAGTAGCAGTTACAAGTCTAGTCTAGAATCTAGAGTGTCAAAAGTGCCTGCACAAAACACATCTAAGCTATATACACTATCAATAAACTAAGGAACTACTATTTAGATAAACAGTCACTATACTGTGACAAAACTTATATAAAAGACATATAAGGACAACATGTTAATCTTTAAGAAGCACTAAAAATACTCCCCCTAAGATTTACATGGTCTTTAGTCTTCAAAAAAATCTTCTGTCTTCTTTAGCTTTATCTTCTCTTTCTTTAGCTTGCATTCTTCTCTTTCCTTTGTCTTCTCTTTTCTTTCATCTTCTGTCTTCTCTTTTCTTTCATCTTCAAACTTCAAAGAAATCCTTAGGTTCTTCTTTAATATTGAACATGGGCTTGTCTTTGTATAATTCTTGTTCCTTCAAGGCCGTAATTGCATACTTGAATTTGCTCGCTAAGATACCTTGTTCAGGCTTTGCCTTGTTAATCTTTATCTCCATTCTGTTCATAACCTCTAGTGTATCTTTCGATATGCCTGTAATGTCAATATTGGCATACAACTCAATAGGTTTTGAACTTCCTTTTGAGTATACCTCCAAAACACCTTTGCTCGAGATCCTTATAAACTCTATATCTTTGATGTCCTTCTTGACAATATTAGCATAAGCTAATGCTTTCCTCAGAGATATTCTCTCCATAGCAGCGTTCATGACCTTGATAATCAAGAGAAAATATTTCTTATCATTTTCAGCAATCTCTGGAGATACTCGTTCAAACTTATAAACAAATAAGAATGAAATATAACTCGGATGTAACAGTTTGAGCTCAAAAACTCCAAACAAAGTATCATGTCCTCATCCCAATTTTTGAGATTTTAGACCAACTTAAGCTCAAAAGTATCCGAATTATAAAGCCACCTTAGGATTGGCTTTGATTTTTGTGTTCCTTCAATCACTTTCAATCCTAGTGTTGTAACTTTCTCGAAATATTGATCACAAAACTCAATTAAAAAAATGTTCATCTTCGGCTTGTTTTCCTCTAAACTTCCTCTTCTTTTTCATTGAATTGAAATATTCTTTGTCCTCTTGATCGCATCGGGTTTCAAGAAATGAACTTGCCCGGCTTAATCCTCTTTGTAGTAATTCAACAAACATTTTACCTCTTTTTGATCCAGTTGGGTTGATCAAAGGTAGTTTGTTTAACTCCTTTAAGTCTTGAACTGTTAGCTTAATTATGCTTGAATAGAAGTGATAAACATCACAAACTGCATTGACTCTCTTAATCAAGAAAGCATCAAAAACTTCATCATACTTCCACGCTATGATCTTTACGTGGTTGGTAGTGTCAGGAGCAATCATGGCATTTAGCAACTCAGAAATTGATTGTCCTTTCTGTATGACATTCCTTACCAAGTCACCAGCCGATTGAGCTTTGTTAAATAGTTGTTTCTGATCGAGAGAGACCTTATAAGCTTGCTGCTCTGATTCAGGAAACATTTTCATTAACTCTGTCCTCCTTTCATAAACTGAGCTTTTCATAGCCATTGACTTACTTTCTTGTGGTTTAAGCATCCTTGTTCTTTTTATGATCTCTAGATATTGAGGATTCTTAGTGTCAAGCGCAATCATCTTGTTTGTTTGCTTTTCAGTTTCTTGAAAGCTTCTGACAAGATTCCTCAGAGATTCAGCTTGAAGTCTTTTAAGTCTTTTCCATGGATAATTCCTTGCTTGCAGCCAAGATCTTAAAGCAACAACATTCATATCTTCTCGATCTAGATGGTGCAATTCTGATGATGGCATCTCCTCAACATTGATACTTTCTTGTAGAGGATTCCATTCACCGTGTTCAACAACTATCTCATTCAGGTCAACTAGGGCTACTAACTCAGCTGTTATGCATTTCTCATATTCTTCACTGATTTGAGTAACAGTCAACCCATCCAGAAAGACTTATTTATATTTTAACTTTACCAGATAATTATAGGTGTCTTCAAAATCTACAGGTATATCTTCATGAGTAGTTTCTATCGGTGAGAATGTAGATTCAATATTTGTTTCTGCAATATCCTCATCTTCTAACACTTCATTATACCAATCATCATCAAATTCATCTTCAATATCATCTAGAGCTTCTATTGTCTCGTGAACAAACTTATCACCTTCTTCTTGACTTTTAGAAATCCTTTGAACTTTATATGATGGCTTAGGTAAAACTAACACATCTACATCATCTATTTTTCTTTTACATTTATCGGCTTCAGATATTTTCTCAACGTCAATAGGAGTTATCTCACATACAATCATCCACTCTGGAGAATCAGACTGTTTATCTTCTTTTAATTTAGCTAACTCCTCTTTCATAGCCTCTTGCTCTTCAATTAACTTTTTGTATTTTTCCTCCATCAAGTCATAGTCCCTAATCATCACCTCAAATTTTTTTATATTTTCATCTTTATCTCTCACTAGTGCAACAATCTGATCATATATTTTTTGAATAGTTTCTTTTAGCTTCGAATTCTCTTCTTTCAAATCATTAAAATCCTTTCTTGAGCATTGTTTGATTCTTTCAATGATTCAAGCTCATCCACATCCATAATATCCTCAGTTTGTACAGACACATTTTGTGCTGTAATAATTGGAGATTCTTCATCTTCTATTGGAGTGGAGCTTTGAAATACAGGCTCAGAAATTATAGACACTATAAAATCAAAATCAAAGGTTTGATTTTGAACATCTACCTCATGAACATTTACATCTGTCTCATCATCAACTTGAGTTTCAGTCATTTCTTCATCATTAGCAATTCCATCAGTTGTTCCTTTATCAACATCATGTGTCTCAGCACCATGATCAGAAATAATAGTCTCACTACTCTCTGTTGGATGAGCTTGAGCAGCATCATCAGCTCCATCATCATCACTATCACTTGATGAACCTTCATCAGCTTCATCATCTTTATTTTCATCATCACCATCATCAGTTTCATCATCTTCATCATCTTCATCAGATAAAATTTAAGGAACTTGATCAATTAGATCAGCAGGATCCACTTGTTCTCCTTCAATTAAGTGAAAATGCTCTATGTTGATATCCACATCATCATTAGCAATGTCCCTCATGTATTGAAACATTAGTACATTTTGAGTACCAGTGATCATGGCTAATCGCTTGTAAGAAATATCTGATATGTGCTCAAACTCTAGTATATCACCACCTATTCCATATGCATGAAAGTTTGGATGTTCTTCATTGATAATCATTCGCAAAAACCTAGGATACATTAGGTATTTGTTCCTAATGCCATTTTCAAGGTTGAAAATGAGTCCATTCATTATCCACTTAGCCATATTAAATCTTCTATTAGTAGCTAGTGCCACTATCAGAGATGCAATGTCTAATGGGAATGAATTCCATCCTGCACTTCGTTTAGACATGCAATGCTAAAAGATATAGCACAAGAGCTTCCAGTGATTGAAGACTCTTGCTTTAAAGAACTGCTTTTTGGGAAAATGGTCTGGATGACCCATTTCAATGAAAGTTTCTCTGCATTCATTGAATGTGAGCTTAGAAGGATCCTCTGGATCATTGTGACCCAATCTCAAAGAGGATCTGATAGAAGCTTCAGAGACTTCTACCATCCGGTCATTTGTTACAAATTCTCTTAGCACTTTTCTTCCTTTATCATTTAGTTCAACTGAAGCAGTGTGCCAAAACTTCCTGATCAGTCTTGCATACACAACTAGCTGATAGCACATGGCATAAACATATCTTGTCCTTAGAAGAAATCTAATCATTTCTTCGTATCCAACTGCATCTTGAATGTCTTCATTCAGCAAAGCAGCCACGTTGTGCTTAGGCTCTGCACAATTAAAAACACAAACTTTAGTCAATTTGAATTTAAACTTGTTGAATTTAAAAATGTTGATTGAATTTTAATGAATTATTATGTTTTAAATAATTTTATCCAACTTTTACTTAGAAAATTTCTAAGTGCTCATACATTATGTTTAAAAACATAACATACTCAAGATAGGGTTAATTGTTTTAAACATATCAATTTATTGAAAGATTAACAAGCACATATTAACAATTTGAATTTTTTATGAATTTTCATTTTTTAATTAAAAATTCAAAATTTTAATTGACTGTTCATCTTCATCAGTCGACTGATGATTCATCATCATCAAACAATGTTGATGAAATTTGGAGTTTGATGTGTCAATATGCTCGAAATCAGTCTTATATCAATCTTATTAACTCAATTTTCAGTTTTTGTTTAACAATCAAGACACAAAATTTAAATTTCAGATGTTTATTAGGGTTCATGCGCCCAAACAGCCTTAAAACGCCCTAATCAATTTGAACAATTAATCTTTAAATTTTGTTGATTTGATAATGAACTTACGTTTAGAATCTGATAATCAATATGTCATTAACATGAATCAAACACAACAATCAATCTTAGTGATATGAGAAACCAAGAGTCGAAAGGTGTTCAGAGAGTTCAGGGGATGTTTGTGAATGAATGAGTGAAAAACAAAAAGTGTTATATTTATACCAAGTGTAAAATTTTAGGCGCATGAGCACTGTTTGCGCGCGTGAGTACTGTTTGTGCGCATGAGTTCTGAAAATAGCAAAAAATATTTAAGCGCATGAGAACTGTTTGTGCGCATGATGTTGAAAATTTCACCAAGTGTTCAGGCTCATGAGCACTGTTTGTGCGCATGGGCTTAGGCGCATGAGCACTGTTCAGTCGTCTAAGCACTGTTCAGTCGTGTAAACAGTGTTCAGTTGCATAAGCACTGTTCAGGTGCTTTTGCACTGTCCAGCGCATTAGACTAGCTGAAACGCCCAACACTAGGAAATTTTACTTGAAACGCCCAAATTCTTCAAATGCCTGGTACTATTTAGGCGCATGAGGTTTGTTAAAACACCCAACACTTAACCAATTTTTTAGACTTATAAACACTTTTTAGGCGCATGAGAATGTTGAAACGCCTAAAAACACTTGTAAATTTTCTAAAATTCAACATGCTCCTGTTCGGACTTCTAACCATTGTTTAGGCGCATGAGATTTCTTGCACTTGTACTTTTTCACATGTTCCACCTGTACACTGTTTAAACACATTAGTACTATTCACATACGAATATTTAAACATTTTGTCAAATTTTGAATTTTTCCCAAAATTTACAAATTTGACCCTCTAGTTTGCACTTTTGACATTTAAGCACCTTTATTTTTATTTAATTTTTGTTAAATATATAAAAACAATTTCCCTTCATTTTAGTCTCTAAAATTTAACAAATTAATCTCATATGATTTTGTTGCAAGTAGCTTTTCCGAATTTAAATTGTTACAGGTTCATTTTCATATACTAACAAACACACATACTTGAACTTTTCAGCCTCATCCTGTCCATTCAAATCATTAATTTTGTTTTTGATTTTTGAATTATTTTCTCTGAAATACTCTTACTTTTTACTCCCTCTAAACTTTTAAGTTTGATAAAACTTAGAAATTTCTTTAATTTTCAAATGAAGATCTCACTTATCATTTGTTAATATGCCTGCACATAAAAACATGCAAAAAAATTGTAAGGCCCCGTTCCCGGGCACCTCACAGTTGGTCGTCATTACCCATAAAACATGCATTTAATATAACTTAATAAAACCATGCAGCGGAAACTTTAAATTTTACTAAAAATGCTTTTGCAAAGTAATACAACACCTGTTACAAAATATCATTTGTTTGCATTACAATACAAAAACATTAACAAAAGAATGCCATCCCAAAAGAGCTGAGTAGCCGCCTCGTGCCATCCTC
>BJCO01465209.1:0-15423 GCA_018326465.1 Flaveria floridana | reverse complement strand
AATACTTACGTACCCTAGCCATCCAGAGCGTCCCTGTTCATCATTCCAACTTCATAGTTCGTTCTTGATCAATTTCTACTCATTCTTAACGTATAGTCTATTCTAATATCGATCATAGTAACGTTCTCACTGAATGGATCACCAATCAAATAGGATTCCGCACTATTTGATCTGGTTTCACGCATTATCAGTTAGTACTCCATACGTACACGGTCCTAACACTATGCCATCCTATAACGGTCCGCTATGTGTTCCCCAAGCAAAACCGTCATGCAGGGAATGTGGCATGCTGCCAAGGATTGAGAGGGTGACATGTTTTGTCCTGGAATAACATGTGCTATTGACTAGGCTTTTGTAGCGAAAAAAAGCAGTTTTTGATTGGACCAATACTGGATGGCCACATGGCAGGATGGTGGACCGCCATCACCATGGATAATGTTCTATGATGGACCCCACGAATAGGCTATAAAAGCCCGTATTCTACCAATGAATTTTTTACATAATTTCCATGTGCGTTTTGCCACTTGTACTTTTAATACCCCTGTTATATCCCATGTAAGCTAGTGTTATAGTCCGTTAATCTTAAGGAGCTGATGTGAAGTTGTTGCCAATATTTTGTAAGTGTGTAAGCCAAGATTTAGTTGACTGTTAAGGTGAACATATTTTCTAAGCTTTAATTAGATGTTATGTTTATGTGCATAGTGTTATAAAATCATTTCAAGCATGTTTGTAAAATGTACGTTTATAAATATTGACATTATTTCAAAACCAACATATGGGTATATTAATTTTATTAAGAAAGAATTTAAGCGACCATTTAAAGGATATACGTATATTGATGAATGATACACGATTTAATATGTGACTGAGTGTTATGCCACAATACAGTTGAAATCATTTCAACATATATTAACCGGATGAAGCTATACAACAAGTTCAAAGGATATACGTATATTGATGGATGATACACGCTTTAATATGTGACTGAGTGTTATGCCCCAATACAGCTGAAATCTTTTCAACATATAGAAGCGGATGAAGTTATACAACAACTTGTCTTAATGAATACTGATATAGAACGTGAAGTTTTAATTTTATTAAAAAAGTCTTGTAACATGATTCACTAGTGTTATACTAATGTTTTATTTTCAAAACCATTTTCAAGAAAATGATGTGCAAATGAAAATTTTAAATATGGGTTACGTTGTGAACCTAGAATCATAGGAATGCCCATAAGAACATGCGAAAATTGGATTATTGATTTGGTGGCTCTTGAAAGTATTTAATTTTAATTTAATGTTGTAATAAATGGTAAACGGAATCCTTTTCTTAAAATAAAGGGTTGATTTTGAATTTAACCATAAGTGTTGAATTACATCCCCAAGTGAGAATCTAATCATTTTTGTCAAACATATGAAGTGATTGCCTTAATTTGAGGAATAAAACTTTTGAGACAAATATAAATGGAAAATCAACTAGTGAAATTAATTACAAAATCATTCTGAACATCTTTCGCTTTGATTTTAAATTACAATAAATTGGAACCTATCATTATACCAACTGATCCGGTTCACACGTCTGGGTGTACCCGGTCCGGGGTATGACATGTACCTATGTTAACCAAAATTCACATTTTGAGAATTTGATGAACAATCTTTCTTGTCTAAGTAATCTAAGTATTGTATTCAGATGTTTTTCATGATCTTTTGTATTGTTAGAATAAGTAGGTATATGATCTATAAAAACCATAATGATTTATCTATATATGGTTAACAAACTCTGTTCATCATATCCATAAATGCTAGTAGAGCATTTGCAAGTCCAAATGACATTAAATTGAACTTAAAATGCATGCATCTTGTCCAAAAGGCGGTCTTCAAAATATCTTCTTTATACGTCTTCAATTGATGATAACTAGATCGAAGATCAATATTCGAGAAGAAACACACTCATTGTTGGTTCGGGTTATTTAATAATAAGACTTTTCTAGTGATCAACAGATGACAAATATGGAATCTAAGTCAACTATCTTACGTAACAAACACATATACTTTGAGTAATAGTAATGACACGAGAGATCTTTCGAAGTATTTACTTGATTAGTCTTTTCTAAGTAAAATAATTTATAACCAGTAGATAACAAGTGGGCTAACAAGTTAACCTCAAAACTATATAATTTGGTACTGACAGACTTGTCTAGTGTAAAAGTTGATCAGTAGCTCATCCATTTGAGTGCTGATATCAGTCAATTAACAGTGCATCACTTTGAGAGTGCTGATCGACAGTGATTCAACATGTGGCAGACTTCGGCAGTTGACAAGCACTGCTGAATCCTTGAGTTTTCGGTAGCTTCATCTTTTTCATAGATGAATAAATTCCCCCTAGGATGATGCTACCAAAACTCTTTTTCACCCTTCAAGCAACCTTATCAGCAGTAGCTCAAACATGTATCCTATTTTATCTCTTAAGGGTTTTCGAAAAGTAAATTGACCAAGTCTTTCATGTTGTGTTAAGATAATCTAAAGAGATCATATTCTTTGACTTTAGTTTTGCCAGCACTAGCAAAGGTTAAAGAGAAGGTGTTGGTTGAGGAATTGTATCTCCAATCGGTGATTAGATCATGAATGCTTAATAGAGTCACATATAGAACATCTTCTTCATTTTTTCCACTTTGTTATACTTTAACTCTGTTCCCCATCTTTATCTTCAGAATAGAAGCCATTAATTAGTAGTTATCTGATATGCCTTATAATTTTTGATCTGGGTAAACATCTTTTGTATGTCTTCAGGGTTGAGGTTTAGAACTTCTAACTTAGTCAGAAAGAAGGATTTTGACTTGTTCATTCTTTCAATGAATTACCTCTCAGTATTCAAATATTATCCCTAGTTAATGATGTTTGTACCATCATCCTCGGAGTTTTCATCTTGGTCATATTTTTAGAGTTCTTCTTTATCAACTTGTTCAGGATTGTCGTAGTGATGACCAATTCATCTTTCGATTAATCAGACTGACTTTGAGTTGGAGATTAAGCTACTTGAGGAGCTTGTTAGCCTATTATAGATACGTGCTCTGAAGTTTGAGCAGTTTGGATGGTAGGACGAAATTATTGTGGGTGAATGCTGGGTATAGGGTTAGCAGATGGGGTGGCTTCAGTAGCTTTAGTCTCTTTCATCTTTCTTCTTTGTTTAGAAGCCTGCTGTGATTTTTTCTAAATGAGTATTGTAAATTCTCATCAGCATATTCTCTACTTCCTATACCTTAGAGTCATTACTGATGTTCCTTAGCCTTAATCTTGTTAGGTTAGCTATCTTAAATTTGTTGAAGCAGACTAGTTGATTTCTTGAGTAGGCTATCCTTCCAGTTTTTGATGTAGTTATCAAGTAAGTGTCTTTGTTCTGATCAAATTTCCACTCCACTATTGGATTATATGCTACTTGTAGAGTTTTATGGATATCTTCACCAGCTTCATCCTTGACTAAGGACAGTACCTTTTGGAGTAACATCTTAGACTTTTTCATTTCTACATCCAAAGATGCTGAGGTACTTAGAAATTTGCTTGAAGATGTTAGGGGGAGATCTAGTATTTTATTTTCATGATCATAGTACACGAACCTTTCATTGGCCCTGTTCACTGTAAATTTCTTCACTTGGGCTACATACCCAACACCCAAAACTTTTGTTCCTTTGAGTATTTTCTCTTCCACATCTAGGTCAATCACCCTTTCCTTTGCTACTTTTCTTGTCATAACTTTTCTTGGCAAGGACTGATGAAATAGGTTGATCATCATCAGAGGCAGTGGAGTTAGAGTCAGGAAATGTTGGAGGCTCAGACTGTAGATGTAGTGACCTCTTAATAGTCTTGGCTCTTGTTTATTGTCTTTCCTATTGCTCTCTAGCAACTTCATACTTTGGGAGCTCACCAGCTTCAACTCTCTTCTTGATTTCTCTAATGTTCGGACAAGAGTAGACATACTCATTGGTCCTACTTATTTTCCAAAGAAACCATAGTATTTTAAGAACATCTTCATATATTGCTTATTTCTTGTCTCCTATCTGACTCTCTTAGCTTGTTTCCTCGCTGATTCAACTCTCTTTCTTCTAGCAAACTCTGCTGATATCTCTATTGCTTATTTATGGTCTCCTCTCTGATTCTCTCAGCTTTTTTCCTCTCTGATTCACCTTTCTTTCTTCTAGCTAACTCTACTGATTTCTCCATTTTAGCATGAGTAATGGCTATCAGCTTTGATTTCATCTCAGCAAGAGTTGATTCCACGACCTCATCTAACTTGAATCCTTTCAACTCAAGTTGAGCTTCTAGGAGACATCTTTCTTGACCTTTCTCATAGAAGGCCATTTGCATGAATTCGGTAGCTGTGCACACAGGAGCTTATTGAGTGGTTGTTGTTTGAATGCCTTTAGCAGTTTGCCTGGATGACTTAGATGGCACTTTCTTGAGATCCTGGGCCTTTGGTTTAGATGGAGCTATTGGTTTTGATTTGCTAAATTCTCCAAGATAGTTGTTCCTTTTTCTTTTAGCTCTAGCCTTATTTGCACTTTGAATTAAGGCAATGATGTTCTTCCTTACAGAATATTCTTGAGATCTACCAGCATCTAACTCTATAAATTCTTTATTAACCTTCTATGGGAACATCTCCATCCTTTTAGTCATAAGGAAGCTGACCCTTCTTTCCTGAGACTCATTCTCAACTTCTTCTTTAAAAGTCATATGTCTCTTACCTTTGTATGAGGTAGATATTGAAGTAGGTCTGACTACTGAAAGTATGGTAGGTACACCTAATGCCTCACCAAATAACTTAGGATTATCAGTAGTTTCCTGAACTCTCTCAGAATCCTTGGTCACTTTTGCGCCATATGTTTCCACATTCACCTCAGAGCTAAACGGTGTTTTAGTTTCAACATCTGGTTGACCAAATATCATCTCAGTTTATTTCTTGAGTTTAGACTCAGATGTGTCCTTGTGAACTTTATAAAGTTGGCTTCTTTCTTCTTCAAGAGTCACCCCATGTCTCTCTGTATCATCTTCCATGGTCAGGGTTCCTATTGAGTAAATTATCATTCTTCCTAAGAGTTTATCTGCTGAAGAAGTCCTTTGTCTTGCTATTTAGGCAGTTGCATTAGCAACTGATTTCTTCAGCTCCTCCGTAGGTTTCAATGGCACTCTCAGTAGTAGAGCCTTTTCTTCAACAGATGCAATGGGAGTGGCTTCCAGTCCTAGCACTAATTCTGTATTTAATAACTCATCAATCTTTCCTTTTGAGAAAGAGAGAGAAGAAGTGTCAGATCTTCTAAGCGCAGCCATCCTTTTCTTCCCAAGTTGAACCTTTTGGTTCATCCTCCTCTTTATTCTTATGGCTTCCATTTCCTTCTCTTATGAGCTGTTATAGCTATATTTATGTAAAACATCATTTATTTTGCCTTCAGCTTTAGATAGAAGACCATATTCTTCATTCCATCTTGTGAAAAATGAAAATTGGTTGTAATGCGTTGACAACTTGATTAGCCAGACCTAGAAGAGTGTTATAAGGTTTACACTTAAAACCTGATGCAACCAAAGCAACCAAAGAGCTCTCTGCATGCATGCATGAAGTGTAGAGTAAAGTTACTTCAGAAGTTTTACACAACTCTTAGGAAATAAGCTAAGTGTAAAATCTTCTGAAGCCAAATGACAAAGTCTTCCAAAGCCAAAGATGAAGTGTTCTGAAGCTTCAGAGACAAAGTCTTCCGGAGCCAAAGACTTATATTTTTCAAAGACAGAAAAGACATGCTTTCTCTGATCATCTTTTGACAAAAAGCTGAACAACTTTCCGCTGTCACCTCTGAAGACTCACCAACTTCGATAAGTTTGTGAAAAGGTCCATGCTTTTGTCAACTGTAGATTATGATCATTGGTCCGTAACATTCTACTTTTGTACCTTTTATCCTTTTTGTAATATATTAGGATATGAGCTATGGCATGTCATAGTCATAAGTCAAAAGACAATTTGCCTTTTGACTATACATTGGTGTTGTTGTCTAGATTAGTGCTTCCAGCTGGCTTTTAGTGTATAGCCGCCTGCAGGATGTAGTATAAAGTGTCTTAAGTATTTTTATTTATTTTTATGCTTTGTAACACTAGTAATATAACTTGAGAGCAATATACAACATTCTTGAAAACCAAATATTATCTTGTTCTTGCTCTCTGTTCTGTCTCATATTTACTTGTGTTCATTGTATCATTAATTAAAACCTGGTTTTCTATTTGATCTATTAGGTGTTCTAAGTCTCTCCTCACTGTGAAATTATTGTATTGACCCCCTTTAACGGTCTTTCAATTAGAATTAGAGCTTTTAGGCTCTTGATTGTAAGATCTCACCATCTTAAATCCCTTCAGTTTCACAAATCACTTAACAACACAAATGGCAGCTCTTAGAAAGGATGATATGGAAACCGGTATTATGACAAAATCTCCACTAATCACTCTTGGTGACTTTGATACTTGGTTCCAAAGAATGGAAGGATTCATCAAGTTTCAATACAGTAGGATGTGGGGATCTGTTGTCTTAGGACCTCATGTACCATGCACCTCTTCAGCTATGGCTGGTGGTGGCATGATACCATAGCAAGTGGCTGACTACTCAGAAGAAGACTGGAAGAAGATTAATGTAGATCAGAAAGCCATGACCGCCCTCCAAACTGCTCCTCCAAACTCTATCTATAGAGGCTTCAAGAAGTGCAAAACTGCTTAGCAACTATGGGATGCACTAAAGCTTATGTATTGAAGCAAAAAAGAACAAAAAATCCCCCCCAAAATCAGTAGTTTGAGAACTTCACCTTCAAGACAGGTGAAACCATGGCTCAATAATATTTCAGGTATGTTGAGATTATGGATACTCTAATGGATATTAGAGTAACTCTTAAGAACATGGACATTGGAAGGAAGTTTATGTCCACTCTTCCTAGACAATGGACACACTATTATGTGGTCATTAAGAGGACTGAAAACCTCAAGGCCCTTACTCTTGTTGAGTTGTATGGTATCCTTAGTGGATACCAGATGTAGATGAACATGAAAAATCTATCTGGCAACTCCAACGATCAGTAGAGTTCAGCCCTTCATGCGGTTGAAAGGAATTGAAGAGAACCATAGCATCATCTCATATGCTACCCTGAAAACTCATAATAGGGTCCTTTCATCATCTTCCCAGAGACAACAAGGGAGAGCTACATCAAAAGAAGCCCATTTCAAGAGACAAGCTCTTCTCAAACCTTTGTGTCTATTGATGAACGCAGTGGTAACTTTCTCTTCACTTATAAAGACTTGGACTGTATCCATCCAGATCATCTAGAGTACATGGAGATAGTCCAGCAGATGGCTCTTCTCATTCACAGAGCCAAGAAGTTCTATAAGAGGACAGGAAGGAAATTTTCCAGCAATGCAACTAGTGGAAAGTTTGGGCTAGATAAAAGCAAGATAAAGTGTTACAACTGTAACCATATGGGACACTTTAATAGGGAGTGCAAGGCACTAAGGACAAATAGCGTCCAAGCATAATCCAGATCAATTTACACTAATGGAGCTACACATACTAAGAAGCCCAAGCAGTAAGTTATAGTTGCTATTGAAGAAGGAGGCTTTGATTGGAGTTCCCAGGTTAAAGATGCATCTCCAAACCAATCACTGATGACTGATCATAAAGAAGCCAAAGTATTGGAACATCTTTGTACCCCTGATTGTATTGCTAAAGTTAACAGATACAGGTCCTATAACTTGGAGATGAGATCTGACCTCGAGTCCTTAAATATTTTAAAAGCTGATTTTAGAATAGCAAAAAATGATTAGAAACATAAAATTGAATATCTATAGAAAACCATTTTAACTCTTAAGCATGAACATACCAACTACAGGACTTAAATCAAAGATCTCATCACCAAGTTAACTGAATGTCAGGTTGAGCTTATGATCAGCAAAGCCAGGGAAGAAAAATATGTTATTGAAGAAGGGACCTTCAAGAACATTATATCATCATCCTTGCATGTAAAGGTTTGTTATTAGAATAAGCAAGGACTAGGATCTACTCAGATAGCTCCTCCACACACTCTACTATCTGTAAGATCTCCAAGGTATGTAACTTGTCAAGATGAGCTTCCCCTCATCCACCTCATTCAAGAAGAAGATAAAGAGGAGATAGCGAAGGATGGATCTGAGATGAGTAAAGAAGATCATCCTAAGAAGGGTCACTATTCTCCTAAGGAGAGAAAAGAATCAGGGATGACAAAGTCCAAAAGGAAGAACTTGATCAGAGTAGCCAAGAAGAGATCAAAGAAGGCTCAAGATATCAAGGCCATCTTTAGGTCCAAGCAGAAACAAGTTTTTATCTCTACTAGATTTGAAGTGGTGAAAGGTGAAGACTTAACTATGGACTCTAGTACCAGGATTTCTAGTTCATGTCTAACTCATTCTTGTGAAGAAAAGAAGGCTGATCAGCTGTGCACCATTGCTATATAACTTGAACCATCCAGTTCCAAGAGCAAGCTTTACCTTAAGAAGCCTACTGAATTATCTGAGAAGATGTAGATGGAAGTGGAAAGTGATCAAGCTCAACCTTCTACTCAAAAGAAGACTCTTAGAAGGAAGCCAATTGATTGCATCATGTGTGGTAGTACTTTTCATCTTGCCAAGATTGCATCTACAATCCTAAAATTACCAGCCATATGACCAAGAATAAGACTTCTAAGAAGAAGAAGAGGACAACTTCGGAAGGAAATTTGTTTCCTTTTAGAATCTCTAAAATGGAAAAGAAGACAAGTGAAAACTTGCCTTCAGAAGAAAAATTGGTCTTGGAAGAAAGGAATGCTTCTGAAGTACTTAAGCTTGCTGCAGTGAAGGAAAGATATTTTGAAGGTTCAGTCTCTAAAACTTCCGAAGTGATTAAAACTTTTGAAGTGTTAAAGGGCAAGTCTAATCTTCCAAAGATGGTGTGGAAGATAAAGGAAGACCATATGATCAAAAGTTCTTCATCAATAACAACAAATGATCCTCAAAGCCTGAACATAGGATCAATCACTGTTGCATTGTCCTCAGTTCACTTTGACAAGCCCAAGACCAACAAGGCTTGGGTTTCCAAACGTAACTAACCATATCTTTCTGTTTAGGAACAGCTAAAGATCAAGAGAAATATACGGCCATTGATAGTGGTTGTTCCAGTCACATGACATGCAATGACTCTCTACTTCAAAACTTTTAGAAAATTGATGGACGGCTAGTTGCTTTTGGAGTAGATGCAGGTGGTTACATTTCTGGTAGGGGCAAGGTCGCAAATGGTAAGCTCATCATTGAAAAGTTAAACTTTGTCAAGAAGCTTGCGTATAATTTACTGAGTGTATCCTAGTTTTGTGATCAGAGACATAACATGCTCTTCACTAAGCATGAGTGTATTGTTGTCATGTCCAGGATGGTCATTCCTCAAGAGCATATCCTACTCAAAGTCCACAAGAGAGGGAATATGTACAAAATTGATTTGCAGGAAACATCCCCTTTAAGAAAGTTTGTTTTTTTCTATCTAAAGCAAATAATGATGAGTCTTTCCTTTGACATAAAAGAATATGCCATGTAAACTTTAAAAACATGAATAATTTAATTAAGAATGATATGGAAACTTGAATGCTAAAGAAAGAGTTTATAATTGATGACCATTGTATTGAATGCCTGAAAGGGAAGCAACACAAGGTGTCTCACAAGCCAAAGGAAAAGACATGAATAATTTAATTAAGAATGATTTGGTAACTTGAATGCCAAAGAAAGAGTTTACAAGTGATGACCATGGTGTTAAATGCCTAAAACAGAAGCAACATAAGGTGTCTGACAAGCCAAAGGAAAATATCTCCATCACTATACCCTTACACTTATTACACATGGATCTCTTTGGCCCTACCAGTGTAATGAGTCTAGGAAGGACCTTATTTTGTTTGGTGATCACAGATGGTTTCACAAGATTTACTTGGGTCTTCTTCCTTAGAACTAAGGATGAGACCCCTGAGATCTTGAAGAACATCATTCAGAAAACTGAGAATCAATGTTCACAAGGTCAAAACCATAAGATGTGATCAAGGAACTGAATTCAAGAACCAAATCTTTGACATATTTTGTAATGAAAAGGGTATTATAAGACAATATAGTGCTCTCAGAACTACTCAGCAAAATGGTGTTGCTAAGAGGAGAAACATGACACTTATTGAACCAAATCCTAAACATCCCATCACCTTCTGGGCAGAGGCAGACAACATTGCCTGCTATGTGCAGCCCAATGTTTTAGTGGTGAAGACTCATGGTGAAGTCTCATGGTAAGACTCCTTATGAACTGTAGCATAAATGGAGACCTTTCATTGGTTTCCTAAGATCATTTCGATGTCCTTGCACTATCTTGAATACCAAAGCTCAAGTAGCCAAAGTTACTGAGAAATCAGATGATGACCACTTCATTAGATACTCTTCCCAAGCTAAGGCTTGTAGAGTATATGTAACGCCCGGAATAAAGTCGAAACGAAGCAATTAATAATAATGGGCTTAGCCGGGATTATTTAAAGAAAATATACGGGAAATGGAGCATGGACCGAGTAGACCTCGCGGGTTATATGTTCGGCGAGTTTAAGGCCCTGGGAACGCCCGGTATATATAAACGGATCAGCTTGAGCCACTCTCATTTCAACTCAACACCAACTTCTAGAGAGAGAGTGTAGAGAGAGAAAGTGGTGATTCAAGACTCGGTTGATCAAGAAATTGAATATCGGTGTTCGTAGACATCCAAACAACAAGAAAAGACCAAGAATCCAGGTAAGAAATATCGTTTAATCATTTCTTTTAGGGTAAACCCGGATTCTAGGGCTTGGCATTTTTGAAAATGACAAAGAATCGCCAAAGTCACGTTTTTGTGTAAAAAACATGTAAGAAGCTTAGATATAGCATATTGGGTGATAAACTAAGGTTTTCGGTGTAAAAGATTGAAGTTTTGGGTCAAAAATGGGTTGGTTCGTAATTTCAGCCCGTTTTGCGAAACTGGGTGTTCATCCAGCGAAATTATGTAGTCATGCAGCGAAACTATGAAGACTTTCTGCAAAACTGTAGTTTCACAGATAGTTTTGCAGACATGGTTTTCAACAAAAGTTGGGCGAAACTGGCAGCGAAGATGCCAGTGAAACTGCTGGCGAAACTAGCAGCGAAACTACTGGCGAAAGTAGCAGCAAAACTGCTGATCATGCAGCGAAATTAGCAGTGAAATTAGGCAGAAATTAACTCCTTTGAGTGTTAACTTATCTGCAGGCTGTGTAGTGTGACCCTTTCTTAGAAAGCTTGATTGAGAAGCTGCTCATCGAGTCCAGGTGAGTTCTAGGTCCCCTATTAAAAGGTTTTAAACTTGTTTGGGGCTGGAAATGCATACTAAATATATGATTTAAACAACCAAGATTTTAAGAGGTTTTAACAGGAAGATCGATTTTTCTATAACAAAATGTGCTATATGAATGTGTTAAAATAAAAACATTTCCGCGCTGTCCTGGCAGTTCGGCCCCTGCCAGGGGGCGTTGCCCCTTGGACCCACTAGGGGCTGCTTCCCTTAGGACCCCGCTGTGAGGGGCTGCCGCCCCCGAACCCCCGCTATCCCGCAGAGAGTCGGTAATGTTCTATGATGACTTGTACTTGCTGTGCATGTGCTTGTGTATGTGAATGAATGATACATGATGTATGTTATGTATGATGATGTGTGACAATGCTATGCTTATGTATCATATGTTTCCTTATGTTCCTTATTACGTATTATGATGTGACTTTACGTGGTGTGATTATGATGATGAACGTAAAATATTATCTTAACGAAGCGAAAGATTTAAGATAATGAAAGTGGAACTTAATGAATGAACGCTGAAAGTCTTGCAAGCAAATAAAAGGTGGTTCACAACTCATTAAGAGTTGTTAGCTCAACTGTGTGTTTACAGCATGCGATCTTGGCTAACTCACACACAGGGGAGTTAGTCTATGTGACTACTCCATACGTGCGATATGTGTGATATGGGATCCTTGTCGCTTAACCATAGATGATATGGCTTTGTGATCAAGAGGTGGGTTAAGCATATGACAGGATCTAGATAGAAGTGAAAGATAATAAATGTACGAAAAGTGCGATAAGTACAAAATGTGCAATATGTACGAAACGAATGATGAAGGAAGATATTAAATATTACCTTGTTGTACGTATGATGTGTGATCATGTGCAAAATAAAGAAAATGTTTTAACAAATGAAAGGTAATATGATGTTTTTGTAAAACTAGAACTCACTAAACAACGCTGATTTTTATGTGTTTGCAGCTGGCAGGTAAATGTTGCTGAGGATAGCACGGGGAAGCTACTTGGTGTTTTTGGGATGGCATCCATTATTTAAATTATGACATTTTTGCATTGTAATGTGAACAAACAATATGTTATGACAATAATGAATGTTGTATTATTGTGCAAAAGCAAAGAAGGAAATGATTTTAAATTATTTTGCTGTGTTGTTTTAGTACACTTAAATATATGTTTTATGTTTTATGTGCAATGATTGACCAGCTGTAAGCGTCCCGGGAACGGGGCCTTACAGTATACAATCTCAGAACTAGAGTAGTTAATGAGTTAGCCAATGAGACTTTCAATGAGCACACTTCTAGTGTGAAAGGTTCTGGTCCTGATTGGTTGTTTGATCTTGATTTAGTTACCAACTATTTTAACAAATCTTACGATAAGGTTTCAAGATCTACAGGTAACTTATCAACAGGAGATCCTGACCGAAGATTTAAGCTAAGAAGACCAAGCAAGAAAACTACTTTAGCTCCAGTGGTAACTAACCCTGCAGATAGAGTTCCTATCATCACAACCATGACATATTTAGTTGATACATCTGAGGTGCTTACAAATTCCAGCTCAGAGGCACATAACTCAAATGAAGGAGCTTCAAATGTAGGAGGAAATGGCGGTGTTGTTAGTGATCAAGAATTTATTGATCTGATAACCACTCTATGGAAGACAACATCAATAATGTCACACACTCATTGGATCAAGCTGCTTTTGATAAGTATGCTAATGTGGTGGGTGACACTTTATTGCCAGACCTAAATTTCATAAATTTGGTTCTGTGCAATCAACTTTTTATGATTCCTCAACTAAGGATCCACAAGTCATATCCCACCACAAACATCATCGGAGATGTTAACACAAGGGTGAGAACAAGAGGAAAAACCCATGACATAAATATTTGTCCCAGATAGAGCCTAAGAAAGTTGACAAAGCTTTGAAGGATGGTAGTTAGATTGAAGCAATGCAGGAGAAGCTGCTTCAATTTAAAAGGCAAAAGGTTTGGAACTTATGTCCTCTTCCTCAAGGGAAGATCACCATAGGTACCAAATGGGTGTTTAGGAACAAGAAGGATAATAGAGGACTTGTCATCAAGAATAAGACCAGACTAGTTTTCAAGGATACACATAAGAAGAGGGGATTGACTACATAGATTTTTTTGCTCCAGTGGCAAGACTTAAGCTGTTTGGATATATCTTGCTTTTGTTGCATCCAAGGATTTCAAGGTCTACCAACTTGATAGCAAGTGTGCTTTTCTATATGGGGTGACTGATGAGGAGGTGTATGTTGAAAAAACACCTAGCTTTGTAGACCCAGATCATCCTGGTTATATCTGCAAGCTTGATAAAGCTCTCTATGGACTGCACTAAGCTCCAAGGAAGTGGTGTGAGACACTATCTTAGTATCTCTTTTAGCATACCTACAAGAGGGGTACTATAGATGGAACAATCTTCATCAAAAGAACAGGGAATGACTTGATGGTAGTTCAAATTTATATAGATGAAATTATCTTTGAGTCACCTAATCTAAAGCTCTACAAAGACTTTAAGAAGATGATGAAGAATAGGTTTGAAATGAGTTCCATGGGGGAACTTAATTTTTTCTAAGAATTCAAGTGAAGAAGGTTGAAAACGACATCTTCATAAGTTAACCAAAGTATGTACAAGACATACTTACAATATTCAACATGACGGAATGCAAGGTTGCAAAGACACCTATAGCAAGAAACCACTCCTTTGGACCTGATGTTGAGGGGTAGTGTGTGGATGAACATCTCTACAGGGGTATGATTGGGTCTTTTATGTACCTCACAGCCAGCATACCTGATATCATGTTTGCTACATGCATTTGTGCAAGATATCAAGCCAACCCTAAGATGCCACACCTAATTACTGTCAAGAAGATTCTTAGATATCTCAAAGATGCTCCTAAACTATGCCTTTGGTATCCAAAGAATTCTAACTTTAATCTGTATGCTTATACAGATAGTGAATATGATGGCTGTAATATGACTGCAAAGTCTACATCTGAGGAGGTTAATTCTTTGGTGGAAGGATAGTCTCATGGCAATGCAAGAATCAATCATGTGTGTCTACATCAAATGCTAAATCTAAATACATTGCTACTGCTACTTGCTGTGCTCTAGTGCTTCAGATTCAGAATCAGATGCTGGACTATGCATTCAACTTCAAAGAGAATCCAATTCACATAGACAACAACAGTGCTATCTCTATCATAGAGAATCCTGTGCAGCACTCAAGGACAAAACACATCAACATCATATTATTTGATAATTTTGAAAAAGGATGGAAAAACTAGTCAAAGTTAACATAAATGAGCAATATGCTGATCTGTTCATAATGGTTTTTGACGAATAGAGATTTAAGTATCTTGTATAAGGTATTAGGATGATTAACTTTGAGTAGATTTTTCTCAAACTAAACTCAATATTATTTTTAATACGCATGCCTTAAGTTGTCTACATAATCACCTACATAAGCCCAATTTACTTTGGAAGGAAACTTTTTTAAATGATATTCCTTAGAATTATGGAAATTTTAAACATATTTTCTCTTGAAAGACATTAAGTTGTCTCGGAAAAACATTATGTCTTCAAAACTAACAACTACTTATAAGACATTTATCTAAAATTTCCATATTAATCAGGAATATCTTCCAAAGTCAAGATTAGCTTCGGATGTTTTTATAAAAAATCTGAAGACAAATTACATTCGAAATATTTTAGGCTTCTAAGAAAACTATCTTTTTGGGCGCTTTTTCAGATCGACATCCGGATTTAAAATTTTATCATTTTGTATTAACTTTGTTTCAAATCCATTTCATATATATCTATATATATATACACACACACACCACCCACACACCCACACAGACACACACACACATATATATATATATACATACACACACACATATATATATATATGTATGTATGTATGTATGTATATATATATATATCTATACACACACATGCATATATATATATATATATATATATATATATATATATATATATACACA